>VYZP01067218.1:27795-79910 GCA_013400635.1 Hypocryptadius cinnamomeus
GTCACAGTTACCTCACATCCTAAATAAACTCATCTTGAGTAATTGGCAGCTCCCAGTAGTTCACTTGCAGTCAAAAACCAGCAAGAATAAGCACTGTTAATACAGCTACTGTAATTTCTACCGCTCTTACTAGTGATCCATAAGCAAGCAAGTTCCCTAGCAAAGTCTTCCTTCTAATTCCAAGTAAAAATCATGCAAATTAATTAGCTGGGATTTCACCTGATTAGTTATTTTCTTCAAAGCTTTTGTTGCCTCCCCTCAGAACTATGCATGCTGCAGAGATCAAAACCCCAAACTACCAAATTAAAATTTAAATTTCAAAAGAGATTCCTCATAGTTTCTAACACCATCAGATTTGATTAGTAAAACTTTACAAAAGAATAGAAGTGTAGTTATCACCTGTAACATTGCTTGAAACTCTTCTTTGGAAAGCCTAAATCTACATCCTACTCACACTGACAACCCTAACAGTGAAGCTAACAGAATGTGTTAGCATTTGTGCATTTTTCCAGAATCAAGGCCTTACTTGTACTATGAAACATGGTAATTCATCTCACTTTGATTCTTGTGTTGCTGCACTGACTGCAAATATTGCAGTTGAAGGTTTAAAACTCAGCTAGAAATGATACAATAGAGAGAGCTGCTGCTTTCCCCCACACCAGCCTTGTTTTCTGTGGAAAGACCATTCCCTTCCAGTGAGACTATTGTCTCATAAACTCCTCTTAGGTAATCTTCCTTACCTTTACACTTAAATCATGAATCAACAATGAAAAATAAAAACATATCTACAGCACCCACATCTTGATAGGAACCTGCACAGAAAAAAGTGTTCTAATACATGTTTGTAAAACCAGATCATTTTGTGACTTTCAGGGGTAGAGTTGAAAACAACCCAAGCTCTGGCCCAAACTTTCTCCACAGATATTGATTTTACTTACCCGCTCCTGTCCAGCTGTATCCCAAATCAGGAATTTATGCAGCTCATTTTGATACTGTACAGTCTTGGTCATAAATGAGGCTCTGAAAAAAAAGACAAAGTTTATGCTTTTTGAGAATATAAATTCATCCTTAGAACATTCATTACCACCATGAGCTTTCAAGAAGGTTCACATTCCAATAAAAGTGCTTTCCCCACATATAAACATACAAATTGATGAAGCATTTCAGATATAAAGGCTGAAATTAAGACAAAATGAAATTTCCTTTCAGAGACTGACATTCAAGTACCAAAACACAACATATTCTAGGTTTTGTGTATAAGCTTTGGATAAAAATATATAGGATGTCTGACCAAAAAACCCAGAAAGGTCAGCCTTTTAACAACATCCTTCCTCACAGCATCACAGCAATCACTTCAGTGCACACTGGAAACTTCTGAGGGGAAAGAGGTCAAATTCTTCCCTTTGTATCATCTTTTCCTATCTCTGTACTAACATTCAGCTAAGTGCTGGTAAATCCATACTTGGGAATAAAATAGGAGATGGATATCAGTATTGGTAGGTGTTAACAGGACATAGAAATCAATAGAGTAACTTGCTTGTTGTCTGCACCCTGTACAGCTCCCCAGTTTGTGGTTTATTTGATCTGCTTTAGCTGAATGAGTGCATTTCCCACAGGAACAGGGATTCAGTGACCTTACTCTTTTACAAGAGGGAGTCCTTTGCTGTATCTCTCACCTGTAGGCACATTTTTCACTGGGAAAACCACACACTGAATTCAAATCCTTGTACAGCTGGAACTATAGGTGACATAACTGTTTTAAGCACATGAGATCCCACACTGTGAACTTGAACACTTCTTGTGTGATTAATTCCTGCCACTTGAAAATACTGCAGACTTCTAAACTTGTTCTTCTGCCAGTTTTGACAGGAGTGTGAAGACACTGGAGCTTTTTACAGTATCCTAAACTTGCTGTACAGTCAGACTCAGAGAGCAAGAGTATTTCAGCACAATCAGTCTTGAATACCTGAGCCCAGGACTCTCAACTTGAGTTTATCTTGGGGATTAAGAACCACTTAATGATGTCCTTGACACTTTTGTAGCAAATGTAACTGCAGACTTTGGACTTGTTTCAATGCTATAAGAGGACAATTAGCTAGATACATTAAAGAAAAGGAAAGGAAGCAAGTACACAATGTTTCAGCTGCTAAGAGGTAACCTTCTCTCCATTCCTTAAACCCAGATCATTTGCCAAATAGTGTGTCAATTCCCAAAGTTGATTTCTCTTTTAAGAAGCCAAATAGAAAGTTGCAACACACCTAAAAAAGGAGAGCCTAATTGCAAAGCATTTCAACACCCATTAATTAGCGGATGTATTTCTGCAATGAGTGAAGAAAACCAAACTGATAGGAGTATCTCTTGTAAAGCACAGCAGAAACTTTCACTTCCTTTAAGACTGCTTCAAATTATGCATCAAATCTGAATTCTCTGGTCAATATGGAAACAGTTTCCTAAATCATAGATTCTCACTGACTTTATCTTACTTGGTTCTATAAACCAAAATATCCCTGTACAGTCAATTTGAACTGAAAAGTTGTGTTTCTGTATTTCACATCACAACTAAACCATCCCCAGTGGTACCTGACAAGAGGCTAAATGCTTCTCAAAATCCTTTGACAACTAGGTCAACAAAACTCTCCAAACTTGATGACTTTTAGTAGGAATAATGTCTGTTTTGTTACTAAATTTCCCAGCTGCTTCTCCCAGCCAAGTAGGCACTATAACTTGTTTGGTATTCCTTTTTGATGCTATAATGAAAATTCTGCAGTACCTAGAAGTATATGCTGGTTAAATCTGTCCTCAGCATCCTGAAGGGAGAAAAGTTGCAGAATTCTGACAGGGCTTCTGCAGCTACCTATATCAGAAATTGAGCAATGAACATTGACAACAACAGAGTGTGATTGCTCAGCTGATTCTAAGAGGAATGAAAACAGGACAGGAAACAAGATCATATCTCATGAACTCAAAGACCCAGGGAATAAAGTTGAAACATTCTCAGCTTTAGTTTTGCAAGATGCTTAAAGCTCTTCTAATCCTTACTTTGTCCTTTCCACCTACTATTCTCAATTAGGAACTAAAAGCAAGGTATAAAAAAAAGTAAAAATTAATTTAAGTTTTTGGACCGTGTATCTTGTTGGAACTTCACACAATCCCTGCATTTGGGCAAGTTTTGATTCATTTATATAGCAAATTACTAAAATAACCAGTCCTCAGACCAGTGAATGATGTTGTTAAGGCTGGTAAAAGAGGGATGTGTAAGGGAAAAGAGAGATCTCAGAGACCCCAATTTTTCAGAAGGACAGGATGAGACACAGCTGATCTTTATCAGCAGGATCTTTTGTGGTCAAAGCTGTAGCAGAGCGTGTGAGACACCTGAGACAGGAAGTTGTACTGACACCCCCACACACCTCTTGGCATCAAGCAAAGGCTTCCTCCCATAAGCCAAAAATTGCTTTTGATCAAAGCTGCCCAAAAGACACTTGCTAAGTAAAAAAAAAAAAAAAAAAAAAGACAGCAAAAGAAATAAAAAGATCCAACCACTCCAAGAATTCCAGATGCTTGCCCTTCCTTCTATCCATTCAAACATTTGAGATCGATAATGTTGCTACTCTGAGGCTCAAATTTCAAATATCCCCCTTACCTATAAGACCAACTGCAAAAACAGTTTCATCAGTTAGATTTGTGTGTGCATTGCACACAGATGTGTAATATTTTAACTAATTAATGGTGAGACCTACCTGAATTAGTATGTTAACCATCCTCAAAAACCTAGGAGACTTATAGTACTTGAGTCGTAAAAAAAATGAATTAGAAACTGTGGAGTTACACAATAATTAGAATTTGAAATTTAAGGCTTGTGCATGAGAAAAGCATGCTGTCCCTTTAGCATAGTCCCCCTTAGAGTAATTTATTCACTGTTAGCTTAGGTTAACAATACAAAAAATGGGTCCAGACCTTACAGATGAAAATGGAAGCTGCAGGAGTGCTGAGAACACTCCTACGTGTCCTGAGGTAGCTCACAAGCTTAATTAAGGTGCAGTTATGTTTATTACCACATTTAGCTGCCACACACGAAGAACTCCCAAGTGATCTATTCAGGTAATTTCATTTTATTCTTGCATAAATCACATTTACTTCATTTAGTTTCTTACCCTATTGTTGGGTTGATGTTGGGATCAAAGCTATCTTCAACAAATCTCCACACAATACTTGATTTGCCCACACCAGTGTCCTAAGAAAAGAACAGAAACAATTGAAAGGGATATTAATTACTATAGACAGAGGATTCTTTTTGTCCTCAAATGCTGCAGTACACTGCAGTGAGTAACACATTCCTGCAGAGAATCCCAGAGAAGTTGTGAAATACTTCAGGTATTACATTAATTTAGTAGAAAATGAAAGGTCTGTAACAAGTTACAGTTTTCTAAACAAAACTGTTGATTTTTTTGAAGGACCACAAAAATCTGCATTCACACTTATTATTACTCAAACTTTGGGCTTTTTTACAAAGCTATGCACACCTTCCAATGGAACAGCAGTGGGAAAAGACCACTTCTGGTAAAACATACAGCAATTGAGTACAGCTTACCAGGATAGAAGACCAGTGGAGTACATGAAGTTATACAAGTGTGACACATGCATTCAACCTCTGACTAATGCTGTCCCACCCTGCTTAATGAAAGACTTGAAATTTCTTCTGTGACACACCTGAAACATGTTACTAATGCAACTCTACATTGCTAAAAATGGTGAAAGAGGAAACAAACCCTGAAAATTCTGGATTGTGTATATCTTTGCATCATCGACTCCATGTTAAAAAGCAACAGATATAGAGAAGTCACATTTAGAAGTGAAATTAAACTCTTAGTAGTAAAACACTTCTCAGTAGAAGCTGGACATTTGAAATTGTATTTTATTTAAGATGCGTGAAGACAAGCTTTTTGCTTTACATTTCCTGAGTCATTAAAACTTTAAGAAATAAACCCCTGAGGAATTGCTTCACTGAAAATGAAGTTTTACATCATTCATGCTTTTTTTCAAAACTCCTGAATATTGCAGTAATTTGGGTACACTATGTATGATTGTGTTCATCTTGACGAACTATTCTCCTCTTGAGAAAAAGCACATTGTCATAGCTCTGTATTTTACACTGTTTGCAGTCTCATTAATCAGAGCAAATCTTAAAAAGAGAAACACAGATGTGGTTCCCAGCTCAGGGAATTCAAGGACAAGTTTTCCTGGGTGCTTATTCTCCTTTTCTTCCGTGACAAAAGGTTTCTCAGGCCGGGTGAACACAAACAGTAGTTACCCCAAATACCTTCATAAGACGAAGGGTACACAAACACATAATCTTCCCCTCTGAAGGGCAAGGTGACCATTTAGAAGCAGAAAACAACTCTGAACAGAGGGTTTCGATGCCGGTGGTGACACCTCCACCTGTTCAACGTGGGTCTCTCCGACCAAACCAAGCCAACAAGCAGCTTCATACCCTTCAATTTTTAAACTTCTGCTTCACTTCGCTCCACATCTCCTCCTTTCACCACCTGCAAGACTTTCCTGCATCTGTTCTTACAATATAAGTTCAGGCCCCTCCCTCTCTCCCACCAGTTTGATTTCAGGTGCTTCTATTTATTTTGTGGACCCTAAGCCTGAAAGGGCCTGGGAGGAAAAGGGAAGCATACATTGGATATTCATGCTTCCTCTGTTATTTTTTAAAAAGGAGAACAGGGCAGAAAAGGAGCGATATTGACCCCTGGCAGACACCTCCCTCGCGGAGGGGAAGGCGCGTCCGCCCGGTCCCCTCAGAGGGACGGAGCGAGGGCCAGGCAGCGCCCGGGGAGAGCTCCCCACGCTCGGCGCCTCTCCGGCCTCTGACAGAGGCTCTCCAGACTCTGAAAGAAGCTTTCCGCCATCGCCACAGAGCCTCTCCAGCTTCTGACAGAGGCTCTCCGCCATCACCAGAGGCTTCCCAGAGCTCCGACAAGAGACTCCCCGCCACCACAGAGCTTCTCCAGCCAGCCCCTCATCCCGCTCCCACCCTCTCTCCCGCCGCCCAGCACTTACCCCCAGAAGGCAAACTTTCAGCTCCCTCAGAGCCATGGCCGGGCAGGCAGCGCCTTCAGCGAGCGCCTGAGACGCGGCCCAGCACGATCATCGCCGTCCCCGCGGCGGCCGCCCCCCGCCCGCCCCGGTTACCCGCACACCGCGCTCCTCCTCAGGCTGCGCGGACGCGCCGCCATCTTGGGCGGCCGCCGGAGTCCCCGCCCGTGCCCCCCGCTCGCTGTTGTCCCCTCGGGCGCTGAGGGGCCACTCGACCCCCGGCAGCCGCTGCTCCTTCACCCGGTGGCGTTTCGGGGCTGACCCGGCGACAGGAAGCACCCGCGGCTCCTCCCTGTGCCCTCCCCCTCCTCCTCCTCGCCCATGTCCATTCCAAGATGGCCGGTAAGTGGGGCCGGCGGGTGGGCGGCTCAGCCGGGGCTGTCGCCGTCCCTCCGAAACCAACCCCCTGGTATCTCTCTTCTGTTTTTTGTTTGTAGGGATCCCTTTGTATTTTGTGGATTTGCAGGATGACTTAGATGATTGTGAGTAACTGTTTTTTATTTTTCCGCTCCCTGTTCAGGCCCGCGCTCCCACCCCGGGGTCCTCCTATCGCCCTCTTTCCCGCTCCGCATTTTCACCCCGGTGAGGGCGAGGGGAGGATTTTGAGGCAGTTCTGGCAGGTGAAGGTTCCCTGAAGGTTCCCGGGGAGTTGGGACCATCCCCGCAGGTTCCAGTGGCCGCTGGGCTCGGTGTAAACAGCAGCTCCAGCAGCGCCCGAGCCTGGGAAAGGCGCACGGGGGGACGAGGGGATCAGCCCCGCTCCTGTTGTCAGTGGGAATTAGGATGCTTAGCCCAGGGATTGCTCGGCTGCGGTGAGACTTTGCAAAGCTGTAGAGGCTGTGAGGACGCGTTTTCCGCTGCCCCTGCATCCCAAGGATGTGCTGCGAGCGCACCTCGGGATGAAGGAAAGATCTCCGTGCGTGCTCCGGTTGGATCGCACAAACCGGCGGGTTTGGGTTGAGTACCGTGCCCCGGTCCCAGAGCAGGGAACGGCTCCATCGCACGCCCGTGTAGTCCAGGGCTGTGTTCCAGAAGAGCTGCACACCTGTCAGACGTGAAGCAGCCTGGTAAGCGCTGTGACTTCAGGAGATAAAGCTTTGACTAACAGCGGTACAAACTTCTGTTGCCTTAGAAAGCAGCTCTCTCTGTGGGTGGCTTCCTTGGCTGGATTGACTTTTCTATTAAAAAAGAAAGATGTTGTATTCATTTCTTTTGAGAAACGTTATTTGTTTCTTACAAGACTTTTATTGTTTTATACCGCTTGGAAATGTGAAACAGGTGGACCTATCCCACCCACCTTCCCAGCTGAGCATTGAAAAGCTGATTTAGGAGAAAGGTGGTCTTCAGGAACACCAGGGGAAATGTTGGAATACAACTGGGATATAAAATCTTTCATTTGGCAGATGTGCAGGGACTTTGCCTCTGTGGGAGGAGCTGGTTCTGTGGAATTCTGTTGGTTATTGCTCTCAGTCTGAGGTTTCTGCTTTTCCCTAGTAGGTAGCAGTGTGTAAAGTGTGAGAAGCAGAAATAAATGCAAACTTCAATGTAGTTTTCTTATGGGTTTTGGCCTTGGACCTTCTCTGGAAGTGTTTGTTGTCCATTAGTGTTCACGCCTTGGCTGTTCTGTTTAGACTGTAACAGATTTGTCTGTTAAGTTGATTGAGAAGCTTGACGCTTGTTAGGCAAAACTTGAGTGAATAAAAATGTCCAGATAAAGACAGTTTTGCCATAAATGGTAATTCATAAAAGAAGTTATCCATTCCAGGATGAGCATGTAAATAAATGTACCTTTTACAGCTTTATGAAAATCTAATTTAATGAGTTAAAGATTCTTTGATTTTGTTAATTAATTTGACAATACCTTTAGAATTATGGAATCAAAAGCTCTCTGTTGTAGCAGAGTTCAGGTGTCCCATGACTAAGATATTGTTGTCCAGAGACTAGGCTAGCAAAGAGTTCAGGATGTGTTTTAGGAAAGCCTAAGTGAAATAAATCACTGGAACTGGATTTTTACTTGCTTAAGTAAATTGGTGAAATAGTGTCATGCACACTGAAGATCCTGTGTTGAAACAGGAAACCTAGGGACTTGTTCTGAATGTGGGAAAAAGCTGTAGTAAAATCTAGCTAAATTCAAGTGCAGCTTAAAACTTGTTTTTCATAAGATAATGGGTCATCTGGAAGAAAGAATTGGGTTATTTATACTTGTGTAATTAATAAGAAAGTATTTAAATAATTTGTTTTTCCTTCTACAAACACCAGGGGGGAAAATTACCTTCCTGAGCTGATTAAACCGTTGTGCTGGGTGCTGATATTTATTGGTTTGTGCTGTGAAATCTGAATGGTGACACTGGGTGATGCCATTGAATTGCTCCACTAGGTCCTGTGACCCTGACTTTCTTACACCTCTGAGCAGCTTTTAAGCACAGTGAACTCAAGTTCAGCTGTGAATACTGTCACATTTATTTCTGTTTATAGCTCACTTGTTTGATCTAGTTAGAGGCAAAAATACTGAATAATAGATGTACCTGTGAAGGAACATTAGATAAGAAACACCAGTTCAGTATTTGGGATTTGCTTTATAGTACTCGGTGTATTCTGAAACATGTGAGTATCCATGGTGTCCTATTTTATGGAAAAAGAAAACTAAAATCCTTGAGAGACGACAAAATGGATTCTGCCATGATTATTCCTTACTTATGTGTAGTGAGAGTGTATGGAAAAAATGTCAGGTATTTAACTCTCAGTCCTGAGCATAAGTAGTGGTGCTCTGTTTTCTCTCTGCTCTTGGAAGCACTGGTGTGGGCTTAAGTACTTTAAATGAATAATGGAGCTGCTCCATGCAGTAAAATTAAACATGTACATCATGTTTACAAAATTAGTCCCAGGTGTGGTATTGTAGTCAAAGTTAGAACTGGGATTTATTTCATTGTTATTTGAATTGGTAGGAATTCTGAACTATTTGAAGTGAACTAAGCTTTAATTGTTAAAGTGTTTCTAATTAGGGACAGGTGGGAACTAGGTAAAGCTAATGACAAGTATATTGATTCTAATCAGCCTTTCTTTGTGTAACAGGTGACTAACCTCAAAAATCAGCTGCTGAGTGTCTGGTCTGTGTGAAATTTCAAATATATATACACTATAATTGCATAGACATAAGGATAGCCAGAGTTTGTTGCAACCTCAGGAGGGAAATCTGCAATGCTACAGACACTGTGTAACTTCCCCTGAGCTGTCTCAGCAAGTTTCTTCTGAAGCAGCAAATCTGGATGTTCCCTCTTCAGATGCTTTGACTGGGGGGAAGTCCTGGAGCAGATTTATCTCAGACAGACCTGGGCTCTGCAGATTGTTTACACTTGTGCAGAAAAATGTTTTGAACCCGACAGACCCTTCTGTAAGGAGCAGGCATGAGAAATAATAATGACCAGTGGAGGGGAAATAAGGGTGTCAGTGCAATATGTCATCATTCTAAAAAGCTGGGAATAATTAGCATCTGTTTCCTATTGTGTGGCTGTGGGTTCACTTGTAGTATCTGTGTGCACATTTGAAATGTCAACATTTAATCTAATCCCACAGTTCTGTTTGTTTGAAATCTGTTGAATTTGTTGAGCATGTTGTCTGCGAGAAAAGCAGAATTTGGAACTTCTGTAGTATTTTAACTCACCTGGGTTCCTTGGAGACCTTAAACCAATCTGCTTTTTTTCCCCTGAAGACCAAGATATAGCATTTTTCTCCAAGCATGTTCAGATGACTTCCTCTTTTACTGAGCTGTATTTCTGAGAGTGTTTTGGCTTTTGCTGAATAATTGGAAAGCAGAGTTTTACATAGGAAATGTTGGAAAAAACCTGAGGCTTTGAACAGAGGGTTTTTTAACATATAAAGTGATTTATAATGGGTGTTAATGGAGTTTAGACCAAAGAAGCAGCTTCTTGTCTTCAGTGGTTGTCACTGTCAGCACATGTGCTGGTTTGTGAGATACTTCATGCATGTGAGAAGCTGTGTTGGCAGAATTTGCATTTACTTAAGTGTGATCCCAGTTGCTCTATTTGTGAGAAAGAAATGTGCCTGGCTCTAGGAGTGCTTGGGACAGTTATAAACCCAGAGCAGCAATATTAACTACTCCAGTGCAACTCTTTCTGTGGAGTTCCTGTATCCAGTGCTTAAATAAGAGCATTTATGTGAAAGATTTGTATTGCAGGCACATTATTTTACTTGGCTGTAGGGGTGAAGGATTAAAATAAGTTTGCAACAAAGTTCTCCCATTCCCTTTCCTTTTCACAGTCATACCTCCTGCCTGTGGTCTGTGACTCTTAGACTTTGTAAGGCAAATTGTAACAGCTGATGTAGTAATATTTGGGTAAAAATCTGAAGCTGCAGATACAAAAAAGATTCAGAGAAGAGTGGGTTCACACAGAAAAAAGTCCATAGTTGATAGGTGCAGCAGGGAGCTCCCAGCACGTTCACAGGTACCGTGAAGTTTTTCCCCAAAGTCTGTTTGATTTAGGTATGTGGGACCCAGTAACTACAGTGAGAAAAATGTACCTCAGGAACTTTGAAACAGACATAAGAATTTGCTGGTTTAAAGCAATACAGTTTGAAATTTGCTATGATTGCTAAAATTACGGTTTCTTCTAATGGGACTTATTTTTCTTTTGAGTGTGTCGGTCAGTTTGTGATGTGCAATTGTGTCAGCTGAGCCCTCTTAACTCAATGCATATGGATCCTCCATTGAAAGGGCAAAGTGAAGTGTGTTTAAAGCCAAGGATTTTGACAGTTGAGTTAAATTTTAAAGCTTGAATTTACAAGTCTGTATGCAAGTGTTGTACTCAATTTCATTAGATACAACTTAAGATGATTTTGTAAGCTGTTTCCAGTGATGTGCAATTACTTTTCTTTAAAAGAAATAGTTACTGGTTTCTTGTATTTTACATTGTAACATCTCATGCTGACTCTTGGATTTTAATTTTTTTTTTGGTTACTTTTCATGTCTTTCAAGTTGGCTTTGAAGATTATGGACCAGACTGTGATAGCATGAGGATTACAGCATTCTTGGATATTCCTGGACAGGATAACTTAACTCCACTGGCTCGTCTAGAGAAATATGCCTTCAGTGATAATGTATTTAACAGGTGAGGGCACAGCAGGCACACTTGGTGGTACCTGAGTCTGAGTGCACTGTGCATGTTGAGATGATGTTGTGTCTTTCATTATTCTCCCAAATACATGCCTGATGTTATTTCTATTTGAGTAACTTGTAAAATACTTCCATGGGAAGAGATTTTCAGTCTTGGTTATCAAATAAGATCTCTCTATTCCATCTTTATTTTGTTGGTATGTGGAATGTTCAGAGAACAGCTTGATCTGTTTTATGGTGCAATTTACATTTGATAAGTTCCCCTTGCATCCCATCTAAGTGTCACTGGCTGGATATTAAGGCAATTGTTGTGTTCACTTCACAGGCAAATTATTGCCAGGGGTCTTCTGGATGTCTTTCGAGATTTCAGTAACAATGAAGAAGACTTTCTGACTGTAATGGAAATAGTGGTCAGGCTCTCTGAAGATGCAGGTTGGAAAGTTTGCTTTTGTTTGTTTTTTAATTTGTGTAAGTTATTTTACGTAAATTGCAACATAGGAAATGCTGACTTCCGATTTGGAGAAGGCAATGAATGAACTAAGGAAGTTGAATCATCTAGCAGGAAGATCTGTCAATGAAAACAGATTCATTTTTATCTCTTGTTTTTCAAAATATTTTGTATGGTAAATGTTAAATGAAAGGCCTATTCTTAGTATAGGGCCTGAAGCAACATTTTCAAAGAAATTTGGTAAATTTGCTTTGTTATATCTGGTGTAAGTGGCACAGAGCAGTTGTGTGTTTTAATAGTTGTTGTGCATACATTCATGGTGACTGGATTTTCCAGCTTGTGATCTCATTTTATAGGATTGATTTGGGAACTGATCCCAAGTCTCTGAACTGTGATGATATATGTAAGGCTATTCTGTTTTATTCAGCTTTCCTTTAAGAACAGGCAATCTTAGTGATGCTATTTCTATGTTTTGGTTATTTTAATTTCCTCTGTTGTGAAAACATAAAGAAAAATGCCACTTTTTTTTAAGGTACCTGATCTTCATTTCATGTTTACTAATGTAATCTGACTTTTATTTCCAGAGCCAACTGTTCGCACAGAGCTGATGGAACAGATTCCTCCTATTGCCATCTTTCTACAAGAAAGTCGACCAAAATTCCCAACAGCATTTTTTGAATACCTTATGCCCATAGTAGTGAGGTACCTCACAGATGTTAACAATCAGGTAGGAAAAACAGATAATAGGAGTTGAATCCTTGGAAAATTCTGTGTGGTTTAGTGAATTTAAGGCATGGGAAAGAGATAAGAGGAAATTCCACGTTGGTTGATATCTGGCTTTTATGTAGTGCCCTGTCTTCTACTTCATCTTTTATCTTCTTTTCAGAATGTGATGAAATGTCATCTAATGATTATGTTAAACTTTAGTATTTGTTACTAATTCCTTGTGATAATAAAACTTAGACTTTTTTCTGGGTTTGGTTTTTTAGCTTGTACCTGTGTGTCCATTCAAAGGATAGAGGGTTTTGTGGTTCTTGTATCTGTAAATGTTGTTTTTGTAGTGACAGACTGGTTTTGTGTGTTTGTTTATAGGTCAGAAAGGCAGGCCAGGAAGCACTGCTGATACTGCTGGAACAAGACCTTGTGGCTCAGAGTGACATTGAAAATAAGGTGTGTCCAATTCTGCTGGACCTCTCTGCTCCTGACAGTGATGATGAGTACAAGGTGGAAGCTGTCAATGTAAGTTGATAACATTAATTTATGGTGGTGATTAAGATGAGGTCCAGGAATAGTGCTGACATTAAATAAAGTAAGCCATCGAACTTTTTGTGTTTATTCAGTAAGATATTTGGTAAGATATTTTTACTTTAACAAAACAAGTCTTTAATTTTTATTCTCAATTTTTGAAAATATCAGATTTAAAGAGACCATCTTTATGCTTCAGGATGCTAAATGATATCAAAATAGTAGCTGAATAGCTGTAAAATACAATTGGTCCTTGGCAGTCTTTTTTAAAATCCTTGTTAGGATTGTTACATTCCCCAGAGTGTTCTTTACATTTGCTTTACCAGGTTTCACAGTAATGTTGTAGAAATGTGACCTGATCTCTGTTCTGAAGTGTTTTGAAAAAAACATTGCCTGGTGACTTTCAAGAAATCAGTTGACTCCACAGAAAAGTGCTGGTGTGTAATTACATTTCAGCATGGATATCTGACACTTGACCTGTAAAATATTTTACCAGCTAGATTTTCCTCTTCCTTGTTTGGGAGTTGGGAATTGCTTAGGCAATTTTCCAGGATGACATCTGAGCACCAGATGCCTTTTAGGAGTTTGAAAATTTGTAGGAAAGTCCTTGAATGGTCTCTTCCTTAGTTGTTATTTAGCATTCTATTACAAAGTCAAGCATTTATTACTAGAAAGGAAGAAAACTTATTTTTTGTGAAGGTAGAAAGCTTCAATATTTTTTGAAAAATAAAACCAGAAAGATGAGGACTGTAATCTGATGATGTTTGTGTAAGCATTAAACCCCTGGTGCATCAGAGCCCCTTGCTTTCTCCTCTTGCAAATACAAGAATTGCAACAACTTCTCCCAGAAAGTGGGAGCTGAAAGGAAAAACCCAACCCAAAGCACATGATTTTCACAGCAGAAACATGGTTTGTGTTGGTAGAGGAAACTGATGGTTCCTCAGAGAAAGCTGAATTAATGAGCATGTTGCTAACTTCCTTTAATTATACACTGTTAACTCCTAAAATTCCTGAGCATCATTCCTGTAAAGTGTGCAGTGGCTCACATAAATAACTTGTTTTTCTTGCACTCCTTTTTTTTGTCTCCTGCTGTATGGCAAACTTCTATTTTACTGTGGTATCTGAGCCTACAGAGCTGGGACTGTGCATGTTTTTAAGTATCTGAGCTGTTAAAGACCACTGTTGTACTTGCATGCTGAAGCTTGGGATACTTCTAGTGTGCTTCAAGAGTGTGGTTTTTAGAAGATCCTTAATGCAATGGAGCTTTTGTCTTCTCCATACAGAATGCCAGTGTTTGCCACATCGCAAACACTTTGAAAACAAATCTATTAGTAAAAGTTTATTTAACCAGATAAAAAAGACAAAGAATTAAATGCAGAAATGTTATGTTCTGGCATAGAATGATTTAAAGTAAAGCTGTGTTTGTGCTTTACATGAAACAGGTGTATGGAAATACAAATAACCTGTAGCAGTTTCATCTGTTTGATTGTAATCACTGTCTTGCTCTCTAAGGTAATTTTTAGGAGGAATATTTAGCTGTGCTTAAAAGCTTTATAATTTTCTTCTCTTTACACATATTCCTTTCCTGATTTTCAGATAATCTGTAAAATGGCTTCTATGTTGAGCAGAACAACAGTTGAGCACATGCTGCTTCCTCGTTTCTGTGAACTGTGCAGTGATGGGAAATTGTTTCAAGTCCGAAAGGTTGGTGTGTGTCCAACCCTAAACCACCTGAAAATGAGTTTGTACTGCTGTCCAAATGCTTTCCTGCATAATTTAGCCATAACTCTAGCTGATGGACTTTCAAAGCATCTGGAAGAGAAGTTTTGATTTATTGATATGGTTCTAGTTTCTGTGGTTCAGTAAAGAAACAGATAATAGACTTTGGTTATAGGATGGCAGCAGCTTTTATAATTTCTAGCACCTTATTTCGAAATTCAAAAGTAACAGACATTTGAGACATCCTTTCTTTTAAAAAAAAAAATGTTATTATTGAAAGGAGAAATCCCCAAAGTGTAAGACTTACTTTAACTCATGTTTGAGTACAAAAGGAAACTTGTAGCATAAGAAGTATTAAAATACTTGTGTAGACTTAAGGGTCACACCAAGCTTCAGCTTGGTCTGTAACATAAGCTGCACTTGCTGGAATTCGAGCTGCACACAGAGAGTGACTAAAATGTGTATGAACACAGCTCTATCTTAAATGATTTCAGATTTTGCCAACATCTTTTTCCAGCCTGAGGGGATGTCCCTTTTGCCTTAATTAGAGCTTCTGTAATGCCCTGTAAATGGCATGAACTTGAGACCTTGATTAAACTTTGCTCCAGCAAAGCACTTAAGCCACCTTGAGCCAGGGTAGTGCTGTCAGTACACCTAAGTCCTGACCCTGGTATCATGTTCTGGCCTGCTTTGGGCTTGACAGCTGCTGCTCAAAGTGATTTAAACTTTCATGTGGGTTTATTGTCCCTTCTGGTGGTTACTGGAGCAGATGATGCTCCTCATGCAGAAACCTTTATTACTATTGATCCCAGAGGCATGTGGTGTAGGGACATTTGCTCCAATGAGTCTTTGTTAGGATGAGTTAATATTACATGATGCACTTACAGGCCTGACATTGGAAGAGTCAAAACATGTGCAGTTGTTTGATGGGATAAATAATGCATGGTGGAGTTGATAATCAAACTAATGCCTTTGAAAGGGACACAGTGTTATTAATGACTTTTTGTTTCTTAGATTTGTGCAGCTAATTTTGGTGACATTTGTAATGCAGTTGGGCAAGAAGCCACTGAAAGACTGCTGGTATGTAAAAACTAAATCAATTTGCAAGACCTGTATTTCTCAGTTCAGAAAGTTTAATAATGAGTTCCTTTATTGTCTTCTCTATAAATTAATCAGTGTGCATGCATTTTTTAATTGATTTGGCTAAGGTCTTGGTTGCAATTACACAGCAAAACTGGGAATTAAGAGAAATGCAAAGTTCTTGCTTTGCAAAACACGTTTAACAATGTAATTGACAGCAGATATATATATATATACACACACATATATTTATGTATACAAACGCATTGTAGAATTACCACTTTTATTTTTCCCTGAAATAAATGATCATCAATTCAATTATGATTTCAGGGAAAATAGGCCATTAATAATTCTTTCTATTCTTTCTTTCTGCAAATAGTTGTACACACATTCCTAATGGAGTAAGTGAGAGACAGATGGGTTTTTTCCAATTCCTTTAATTAGTGTATGCATTTAACCTGTCCCTGTTTCTTCTGTTCTTTATTTATTGTCTCCAGTTTTCAAACAAATACTTTGATATCGCTGCAGTCTTTGTTTAGTCTTGAATTAGTTTTGGATTGGCTTATTTTTGGCAGATTCCCAAGTTCTTTGAGCTGTGTTCTGATAGTGTGTGGGGAATGAGGAAGGCTTGTGCTGAATGCTTTATGGCAGTGTCTTACACCACGTCCCCGGAAGTTCGCAGGAGCAAACTGTCCCCACTGTTCATCAGCCTGATCAGTGACACCTGCAGATGGGTGAGTAACTCCCTCTGGAATGGATCCCTCCTCCCAGGCAGATCCTAAACAAATAATGGGCAAGTTTAGTAGTGCTCTGAAGTGCATTTGCTGAGACCAGGGCTTAATGTGCTAAAAACTAATCTCTAAAGAGATAGTTTGTTTCCTCTCTCTCAACAGTTTATAAGTGTAAATACTCCTCTGAGAAAAGGTTGCTTGTGTTAAATAGATGAATTGAAGTAAACAGATGTCCTTCAAATTTATAACTTCCAAAAGATTTCTGTACAATGATTGTAGATATATGCTTAGGTGTATCACCCTATATGCTTAGGTGTATCACCCTTTGCTTAGGTGTCACTTACTTGGTAATTGGTTATGTTTGGTATTAAATGAAGCTGTTATATTAAGAACCAATTGGTTCTTACTGAAAATTGCACCAAGTTAAGATTTTTCCACTCTGTGAGAGTTGCATGAAGCCTGACTGTTGCTCTCACACCACCACAGGTTCGTCAGGCTGCTTTTCAGTCTCTTGGCCCATTTATTTCTACCTTTGCAAACCCTTCAAGTGCTGGTCTTTACATTCGAGAAGATGGGACACTGAGTATCCGACCACCAGCACAAGATGTGAATTCCAATTCCTGTCAGCCAAGCAACAATATCACTGTGGTGTCTTCCAGTGCAAATGCTGCATTGCCCAGGTAAATCCTGGGAAGGGTGTGATGTAGTGGAAGGGGTTAAAAAAAGGGGAGTTTTGTTGCTCGTCAAAGCTAAAAATTTCAATTTGAGAATGCAGTTCCAGAAAAGGTCTGAAGAACGAGATCACACATTTGAGTAACCACATTATTGAAAAACTCACTTTGGCTTCACAGGAGGTCAAAGGGAAAACTGGTGAACTAAAGCATAGTGGTAACAAATTCTGTCTTTCTTTAGAGAGAAGCTTCTGTTGTTGGTGCTGTCTTTTATGAAGTATTTCACTGAAAACCTCTTATTACAGAGTACTTAAAGTTTACTTTTAATAACTTTATTTCCAGCTCAGAACAACCAATGGAAATCAAACCGGAATCGTTGACTGAGGAGACTTCAGCAGAAGTTCATACAAAGTTCTCTGAGGACCTAAATAAAAATTCATGGGAAGAAGGTTCAGACTCTTGTACCAGCCCTGGAGAAGATGTGTCTGGCTTGTGTCAGGGTGACAAAACTGCTGCTGGTGCCACTGAAGGCACGAAGGAGAGCAGTTTTCCGGGGCTGGGCTCGGGGCTGCCGTCTGCCGAGAACGTGTTTAACGCATTCCTCTACTGGCGCCTTCCTCTGCCCGACATAAGTCAGGACCTGGAGTTGCTGCAGTTCAAGGCTGAGAAGCACAACGATGCCTGCTCTGTGCCATGTAATAACTGTGTTGCTAGCAGTGAAATAAAAAAGGTTCTAGAAAGCTTACAGGAGCACATAGATGATCCAGATGTTCAAGGTGAGACTCTATGACAGTAAAATCGTGTTTTCTCTGAGCAGGTTTTCTGGTCTTTACAAAACCATTGACTGCATTTTGATTAGCTTGGTCTTCAGAGGGTGATGAACCTACCTTGAGTGGTAAATTATAGTAGAAGGTTATGCAACAGCGTTTTTCCTAAGACCTAAGTTATTTCTAGAGCAGCTGGGGAAATGTTCCTGGCTTCTGTTTGCATGAAAAAGAAATTGATCTAACTACAAAAGGGAAAGCAGCTTGTTAAAGATAGTTTTAACAGGTTTTGAGTATTGTAGGTACTGTGGGTTTAGTGACAGTGCTACTTGTTACAAGCTGAATTCATCTAATACTGGCTGACTGAGAATGGCCCTGGTTTTAAGTTCTTTGTCCTTACCCACCTGAAACAGGCCATTTGTCAGAAGCATTGGAAGGATATTGGCCTGATAGTGGGATCTGTGCTCCATGGACCAAATCCTTCTTGTCATCCATAGTCAGCTCAGTTTCTTGTTTCACCAAGTCTCGAGTGCTCTGCAGTAAAATGCCTTTTCTGTCCAAGAGCAAATGTTTGCTAATACAACATTTGTGTACAGCTCATACTGGGCTACCTTTTATCTTTTCAGAGGAGATAATTATGAGTTTAATGCCTTTAAATGAAGAAAGGAGACTAAATAACCATCTTTTGCTTTATACAGCTCAGGTCCAAGTGTTATCTGCTGCTCTCAGAGCTGCCCAGTTTGATTCTGTTGGTGACTGTGAGGCCAAAAAAATGGAAGTAAGTGGTGACAATCTTCAGAACAAAATGGTTTTGGATGGAACAGCGGTTTCAGATGCTGCCTGCCACCAGGTACAGGGGGACACTCTTTCATCCCCTGCCTCCCAGGATGACATCAGTGACCAGTCAAGCACCAGTGTGCTGAAAAGCACAGTAAGTACACATTGTGCTCCATGTCTGAGCTGTGTGGGGTTGTGTAGTCCCTGGCATAACTGACCCACTTTTGATCCTTTGAACATTACTAGACCAAGGCTATCATATTCTACTTACTCTAATTAACAAAAGAAAAGCCATTAAGGGTTATAATTTCTGTTTGCACACAAATGACCCAGGAGGTAAAGTTTTGCAGTAGTCTTGTACAGTTTTTTTTTTTCCTGATTAAATTCTGTTGAATATAATTTAAATTAATTTCAAGAATAAAAGCGATTTAAAAGTAACCATCCAAAATGTGTATGAATGTTGGGTTTGTGATGTTAGATTCCTTTTTTTAGAAGTAAATCTTAACTACTGCTGCCCTTGTTGCTGCTACAGTCTGTTTGCCTCAGTGTGCAACTGTTGTCTTTTTGTACTTGCATAAACACACTGAACAAGGCTCTGCCTGTGCAGGGCTGTTCTGAATCTGAGCTCTGTTGTTCTGCACCATGGTGCTTTGAAATAGCCCAAACACCACCAAGTCTCCTTCATTTCACTACCTGGTACTTTCTTTTACAGGACTCAGAGGAACAACACAGAGGAACCAGAGTCTTTTTGAGGAAAGAGCAAGAAAATAATCCACCATTTAAAGATGACAAGTCAAAATTACAGGTGATTAAAATGGCATCTAATGGATTTAGTGGAGTACTGCAAACAGTTCATCTTCCCCTTAGTGCAGTGATACCTTCTGCAATGGATCAGCTTCAGAATGTGAAGGAATGCTCCAGAATTCAAGGAGAACCCTGTTTTAGATGAGAAAATAAGGAGCATTCTGTGGCCTTTTTGGTGCCTTAGAGGCAACCTGTGCATCCAAGGTAGGCACTGACTGTCCTGCTCTGTCACTGATTTACTGTTCAGTGTCAGCAAAGAAGGAATTTTCAGCTTGGTTGATGCAAGGTGTTGATAAAGCTGTAATGACTGTTCCTTGCTGACTGCTCTGTCCTAATGAGAGGATAAATAACCACTGGAGTCATGGACCCTTGGTGAGGGTAACACACACAAGGGGTGTCTTGTCTCTTGTGTTTTGGTCCTGGCTGATTGGTAGAACTGTAGCACAGCAGCTGTATTTTCTTTCTGCTCTTAAATGTGTGTCTGTCTGTAGGACATCATCCCTCAGCCTTTACTGGACCAGTACCTGTCCATGACTGACCCTGCTCGGGCCCAGACTGTTGACACTGAGATTGCCAAGCACTGTGCCTATAGTCTGCCTGGGGTGGCCCTGACACTGGGCAGGCAGAACTGGCACTGCCTCAAGGACACCTATGAGACACTGGCTTCAGATGTACAGGTAAGAAAAGAAAGTTTTGCTACAAAAAATCAGAATTTTGAGGAGGAGGTTTTTTCTTCAATCTGTACTGTAGTTATAAGATCACATAATTTCATATAGCGGAATAAATGTGCACTAAAAATATAAAATCCCATATTTAAATTAGACTTCATAAATATGATTAGCACTTTCTACTAGCCCTCTTTGTCCTGCTCCCTCAGTCCTCACACAGGGGTGGTTCAAAAGCTTGTTTATTGTAGTGCTGGTGCCTCACGTAGTTCCCTTGCTGGCCCGTTTGCAGTGGAAGGTGCGGCGCACTCTGGCTTTCTCCATCCACGAGCTGGCTGTGATCCTGGGGGATCAGTTAACAGCTGCTGATCTGGTGCCAATTTTCAATGGCTTCTTGAAAGACCTGGATGAAGTGCGTATCGGTGTTCTCAAACATCTCTATGACTTTCTGAAGGTAGGAAAACGTAATAAATTTCTCAACATAAATTTTTTTCTGACTCCATTATATGAAGAGTTTTTGAATGAGCTGTGCATGTCTCAGTATCTAATTAATGTTTCATTTTTAGCAATGCTACCATTTTGTGTGTGTGCCTCTATTCCTTCTTTTAATGTGCCTCACTTCTCTTTTCTCTCATATCCCAACAAAATACCAAGCTGAAAACCCTTTGTAAATGTGGTTTGTAAATGCTGCTGGCTGTTGTAAACTGGGAAAATTGGCCCAGTAGCAATTTATGTTTGGGGCTGGGAGAGAAGAGAGCATATCCTGGTGGGCTGCTATGGAATACACACAGATCCTCAGCTTTTGGTTGTTCACTGTGATGCCTGGAGATGGTGCTTTGGGTGTTGCTAAAGGGATGACTTGTACTTTGCATGTCACTTGTGTGTGTCCAGGCACTCAGCTGACTGTGCAGTTTTTAGGAAGCACCTTGTGATTGGTCATTTTGCTTTCAAGTAGGAAAATGCACATAGGTGTGAATAGTGACACGCCAGAGAACTGCAAGTCTGAAGTTTTATCAGTTTTATACCAGTAATGTTTTTCCTTTAGCTACTTCATGCAGACAAAAGGCGAGAGTATCTTTACCAGCTGCAAGAATTTGTGGTGACTGATAACAGCAGGAACTGGAGGTTTCGTTACGAGCTGGCAGAGTATGTAATGTTGTTAACTTCTGATTTTTAACCCGTATTACTAACTTGGAAATAAGTAATTACGTTCAGAAGGTAGCACATCTTGATTAGAAGCTAAACGTTTACAACCTTTCTTTAGGAAGGAAAAAGCCACTGGCTGTTAGGGTTGTTTGGGGGGAGTTGAGGGTGTTTGGGTTTTTTGTTTTTGTTTTTTTTTTCCCCACAAGTTGTGTTGTAATGTGTGACTATAACTTGAATGCCTGTGATTTTACTAAAATGGAGACCTGGTTCACTTGCAGCTGATGAAACATGACAATCTGATGGATAGTATTCAGTGACAATTTATTAGTTCAAGACTCCCTTGCAAAAACTAGTGAAATGCATGTAAAAAGGAATTTTTTAACATGTAGGAAAGAAAAAACAGTTCTTAAAAAATAAGGGTTTTTTTTGGTACTTCTATAAGACTGGGTATATAACAGAAGTAGATTAACATCCCACAGTTCTTTTTCTACAAGCCCTGTTGATATTTGCAGCACCATTGTAGCCATAGTTTGCAGATAAAGTCTGACCTTTGTGTTTATTTTGTTGCCATGTTAGGGCTGTTGAGCACTTGCTCTCCCTTTCTAGCTTGGCACAACAAACTCACAGTGGTACAGAAGTTACACAACAGCTCCCTGAGCTCTGGTGAGGAGCTGCCACTGCCTCAGTTCTGTGTGGGTGCTGGTTCTGTGCTGGTTCTGTGGCTGGAGCGAGTTCTCTGCGGTTCTGTGATAGGAATTATTTTCTGAAATGTAGATTTCTACACTGAGGTAAATATTCAGTGTTTGCTTTGCAGGAATGTACAGGGTATTGGTTTGAAGCTGAAAAAGGCTTCTCATGCTTCTGTTTGTAGCTTTTGATTATTCTTTTGGATAATGTTGACACACTGGTACGTGTAGTTTGGATCACAGTGTTTCTGGGCCTCTGGGTGGATTAAAGCCTGTACCTGTAACAAGTGAGGAGAAGAACAAACTGCTCAAGGGCTCTGTAGTAACCCTGGTGCTTTGGTGCTCCTTCCCCACCTGTAAGGGCTGGTGAATGGCAGCAGGCTGGTGCTGCACTTGGTACAGTAATGGTTTCCTTTGTGTTCCAGGCAGCTGATCCTGATCCTGGAGCTCTACAATCCCAATGATGTCTATGACTACTTAAGGCACATTGCACTAACTCTGTGCTCCGATAAAGTTTCAGAAGTTCGGTGGATCTCCTTCAAACTGGTAGGGGATTTAGTTCACTTCCTGGCAGGAGAGCAGCAAAATGGTCCTGGAGAGGGTACCCAAAATCACTGTTTTTTCAGACAAGTAGGGTGAATAGGGATGTTTTGATAAACACAGGAATCAATATGGAAAAAAGTGAAGTGGAAAGTTTATAAAATATTTTGAGTTTTCAGACTGCCACAGATACTGAAATTTTTCTCTGTGGTTGTATGTGAATGAGAAATCCTTTGAAGTGAATGAAAGCCAGTATGTGATTTGGAATACCTTCCCCCAGTTCTGGGGGAAAAAAACACAAAACAAAACACAGAACAACCAACTACTGATTTTTCCTCAAAGTTGATTTAATTTGTTAAGAAGCCTACAAGCAGAGCTGACTACATTGAATACAGTGTCCCTTGTAGAATTCAAATGAAATAATGTCTTTTTAAGTCTAAGGGCTGAAGCTGAAGTTCCATTTCTTCTTTTTGTTCCCCTCCTTTTCCCATTCCTTTGGCTCACAGGTTGTAGCAATACTACAGAAGTTCTATGCAAACAGTGCCAATGCCCTGGGATTAAATTTCATCAATGAGCTCGTAGTGCGGTTTCGCCACTGCTCCAAGTGGGTTGGGAGACAAGCCTTTGCCTTCATTTGTCAGGTTGGAATGTTCTCTCTCTGTTTCTATGTGTACATTAAATTTGGGGTTTTGCAGCAATGTGGGCAAAGCTGAAATTTGACTCACTATTTTTTTTTGGTTATTTTTGGTTTGGTCAGAGTCAGTGTGGTCTCAGTGCTGGCATCTGGCTGTCCCACCCCAAGCTGGATCCCTGTCTGGGTCTGTGCTTCCAGCTGCCACAGCTGATCCTTGGACTATCTGGTATCCCAGTGGCAAAGCCAAGAGTTAATTCCCAAACAGAGATGCATGGCCAAGGATTAAACAAATGTTAGGCTAAAGGATCACAAGAGCTCTTCACACCACCAACGGGTGCTAGATGCCAGGAACTATTTCCCTCTTTATTGCCACCACTCAGCCCCTCCAAACCAAAAATGCTTACTTGGGTAGCAGTGAGGAGCAAGGGTTGAACATTAAAAGGGAAAAGGGTGATGGCAGGCAAGAGAGCAGCATTTCCTAAAACATTCTTGAAAGAAATTCATCTGCTCTTCCTGGCCCATCTTTGATTGAAATTCAAAATGGTGAGACACAGAGTGGGGTGTTATCGTTCAGAGCTTTTTTTAACAGGCCAGATTGAGGACAAGGTGGAAAGAAATGAAAGGAATGGCAAATAGTGTCTTTTTAACATAAATCTTGCTTTTTCTGTTGTGTGTTTGTCTCGTAGGCTGTAGTAGAAGAGGAGTGCATGCCTGTGGACCAGTTTGTTGAACACTTACTCCCCAGCCTTCTAAGCCTTGCATCAGATCCTGTGCCAAACGTCAGGGTCCTGCTCGCCAAGGCTCTCAGGCAGACATTGCTGGAGAAAGGTGCAGTCCTTCATTTCCTTGGAAAGATCCAGCACCTCGGGCTCTCCTCTGTCAGCACAGCTCTTGTAGCTCAGCCAGTGCAAGGCTGTCAAAGAGTCACGCAGTGTAATTTAGGATTTAATTTCATATTTGAGAGTACTCAGTGGCTTTGCAGCCTCGGGACGTGGGATGCTCATCCCGAGGGGGCTGGAGCTGCCCTGGCCGGCCCTGCAGGTGCCGAGCGGCCCCACACGGGGGCAGTGCAGCCCCGCGAACCGCGCCCGAGGCAGCTCTGCCTTTGGGATCCAGCCTCCTCCTGAACGCCCGTCTGGCTTATTCTGGTGTATCTCAAACCTCATTTGTCTGCTGCCCTCTGGTTATTCAGAGGGAGAAGAACAGAAATCTCCTATCTTTTTTTCAGATTAAAGTATGGAGAAGGGTTTGTACAGTAGCAGCTTCCTGTTGCTCATTGATACATTTCTATTTAGGGCTCAGCAAAAAAGTTTCTCTTACAAGTATTTATGTACCTAATAGGATGAATCAGAAGCAGCATATTTCTCTTTCTCTGTCAGCTTCCTTAGTTTCCTGTAGTTTCTGTAACGAGACTATAAGCTGGATAAGCTGCCCCAGATGGTTTTGGCATTCTCTGCATTTCTGCACTACTTATGCTCTAGGGTTTATTCCTTTGGATTTGATTAAAATTGTCTTTTTTCTCCCCTTATTCCAGCTTATTTTAAAAGTGTTGGCAATCCTCATCTAGAAGCTGCAGAAGAGACCATTCTAGCCCTGCAGTCTGACAGAGATCAAGATGTGTCTTTCTTTGCCACCATAAAACTGAAACAGGATAACATGGACAATATCACCATTGAAAAACAAAACTAAGGAGTTGTTGTGCAGTGAAGGCTGAACAGCAGGATGGTTTTTCACCTTGTTTCTGTTAGTGTGAGTAATGAGGACAGATAAGGTGGGTTTTGTTACCTATTTGAGCAGGAAAAGGGTGTTGAGAAATGTTGCAGTCTTCATTTCACGACCTTGTTTCATCTACAGCGGCGTGTTTGATTCCTGTGAGTAATTCCTTCCTTTTGGTTTTCCCTTTATAAATGGAGGTGATAACTCTGACCTCACCTGCACTTCAGTATTGTCTGTAAAGTCTTACACAACACTCTGTGTTTAAGCATAATTGGAATTTACATTTCATTTTTTTAACAAAATATTTCCATTAGTACAAGTTTGCAATAAACTTAAAAAGATTGCTAAATCTTAAAACCTGATTATAGCAAACTTTTCTGAAGCTGTTCTTTCCTCACTTTCATTATAATCTTTGTACTGTCCTACCTACTGCATTTATTTGAAAAAAAAAAGTGTATATATGTGAATAGTTTTGAATTGTAACAAAAAATTATGAAGAACTTAATTCTGTATCAGTGGGAATAGCTCAAAAATAATTTCATTTTTTTAAAGCAGTTACACTGCTAGAATTAAGCATTGGTTGGTCATTTTTATGTGTGATATTTTTCTCAAGATTCTTTGTATATTGTGAGGTTTCTATTAATTTGTTCCTTCTGAGCTATACCCTTACAATAGCAACATTTCACATTTCTGACTGCCCTTACAGGTGTTCACAGGTCAGGTTTTGTTGCTGCTGCCTCTCCCAGGAGCAGGCAGACTGGAGAGTTCCTTAGCGGAAAATTCCTCGTTCTGCCCCAGCAAAGGTCACTTGAGTTGAGAGATTCAGTTCTGCAACAGGAGCTGGAGCTGTACAAGGGTATTACAGAGAGATACAGGCTTGAGTCTGTTTGTTCTACATGCACACCTCATTTAACAAACACCTTTTAACCTCCCCAGTGGTTAAACCCCAAAGAGCTTTTCCCAAGAAACAAAGGAGCTCTAAATTCTGCAAAACCCCAGTGCAGAAATGTTCTGGGGAAAGGTGGTGCCACAGTTTGCTCTGCAACCTCTGTGGATTGTAGGGCAAGGTCTGGGGCAAACACCAAGTCAGACATGTAAGGTGAAGTGGGATGTCTCCTGTCTGTTGGAACAGGGGCTTGGAAGAAAGAGCAGAATTGTGTTAGTCAAATTGAGTAGCCTCAGAAAAATTATAAAGCCTATACTTCTGCTGGATCCTGTCTTCTTTTGGATCCCAAATCTGCAATAATGTGGGTCCTGGAAACAAAGTCTTTACTGTGGATTGAAACTTTGTCTTGCTCAAAAACTAATGCTTAAATACTAAAGAAATGGTTTCATGTGATAACAGTTACTTTCTTTCTGAGAGCAGAGTCCTTTCTCCTCAGCACACCTGTGTAAATACTCACCCTTATTTCATGTTCCATAGGAAGTAGTTCACATGGGGGAAGATTTTCACAGAAATACCTGTTTTGGTTTTGTTTGAATGTGGCAATACAGTGAGTAGGTTCCTCAGCTGCGTTCTGTATTTTGGGAGGGCTCACTTTTGTATGAGTTAACCAGTCATGTATTATAATATGTACAGTGTTTGTAGCCAATTGTTTTCTTGTAAGATCACAAAATGCTCTTTGGAAGTTGCAGGCAGAAGTACACCACTGCTGTTGCAGCAAACAGTGTAAACTTTGCAATATTCTACATTTAATTTTTTACAGTTTTTTTTATAATTTAAATCAAATTATTCTTCAGTACAGACTTTTTTATGATTGCAATTTCTTAACAAAAAGACCCCTCAAGTTAATTTTTTCTAGTTCTAATATCTTTTTCTAATGCTGGCATTATACTGATATTTTCTAACAGTTCAGATTTTCTAAGGCCTTTCTGACAAGGTTTCACTTCTGTTTTTTATTATCAGTTCATTAAATTTATCAGCACTGAACAGATTTTTTTAAGTGTGTGTATATGTAAGTATGTTTGAAATATACTGTATATAAATTAAATACCTTGAACGTTAACCCAACCCAGGTTGCTCTTTGTCAGATCACCTTCAATAGTTACCTTGACTTGCAATAATCCACTGGAAAACACAAGCTTCCATAGGGTTCAGCATGTTTGGTTAGTGTTCAGTGGGAGTTTTTAACTAGGATGTGTGTAAAGGGTAAGCCACCAGCTATAAAAGTTCACTAAAAGGCTGAACAAAGTTCTTTGTTTTTTAACAATATTTTGGTACGTCTCTGGCTCCCACATTCAGGTTGGTTTTGAACAGGGCGATTTCAGTCGAGTGTTTAAAACCTCCTGTTACACTCCACAGTTGCATGTCCTAATGGGGGCCAGCATGGTTCTGAGGTGGGTTTTTTGTAGACAATGTGCAGGTCTGTTACCCAGATTTACCCTCAAAGTTTGTCCTTTTGGTTTTTAAACTAGAAATGATTTCAGCATGACTAAAAGGCTGCACTTTACGTCTTGTCCTAACAAATGTATGCAATGAGTGTGTTCACGTGCAGTTCTCTGGGTTGTTTAAATTATGCAAAAATATGTATTTAAAAAGCCAGGTGGAGCAAAGTTAGGTAGTCCATCCACTTTCACAGCAGCAGTAAAGGTTATCACTTTTCAGCATTTCTGGCTAAGGAACATGACAGTAACAGTAGTTGGTGCAATATTGCTGGGATGATGTAGGGAATGATCCAGCACTTGTGATCCAAAGCATGTTGGTCATGTTGCTTAGGTTTGAGCCTCACTTGTGGCCCTGGTGAGATGAGCACATGGCAGCTGTGTCACTACACTGTGGTGTTTAGAGCCCAGTTAAGTGGGGACACTCTGGAAGTGTCAATCATTTGTCAGAGTAAAGAATCTATGTAACTTTGTATTTATCTCAATAAATCCTGTGACTGTTTTATAAACCAACTTGTGGTAAGTGATTTTTGTCGTGGGTGAGATGTGAGTGCGTTTCTTGGTTAATGAAACCTGTCCCAGGTGTGAGCACTGTTGGCTGTCACACCAGGGCTGAATGTGGAATTCTTTGTGCTGTGTAGTAAAAGAATCTTTAAAATGTGCCATCACTTGCTGGAACTTCCCCTGCCTGTGGGGATATGGAACTTACAGGGAAGCCTCCTTTCAGGAGCACCTGAGCAGAGTTCTGTGTTCTTGGCAGCTTCACACCACGGCTGGTCTTGTCTTACCTGTGAACTCCAGTCTGCTGCACATCTCCCTCTGGAAGCTGAGTGTTGGAACTTGGGAGCAGAGACCTGTTCTTGCTTTGGCATTGCACAAACAACTTTTTAGCTCAGGGAAATTGTAAGGAGAAAGAGAAGCTGTTGTTACACCTGTTCCATCTTTATCAATAGACACTCGAGGCTCAGAACAGTGTGGCAATTGTTACATTCCCTTCTTAAAGTGAACCAAATGAACAGAAATTGTTAAATGCCAGAGTACAATACAGCTTATAAAGCCCAACAGCCATCAGGAAACTGGTGCTGATTGGGCTCTTACATGTTTTCCTCTTGCTTAGGAAAGAGAATTGTAGTCAGCTTGCAATCTCCCTGACATTGTTCCTGATGGAAGCAGACAAAAAGTACCAATGAAACAGAAGGGCTGCAATTTAGTTAATTTATGCAAAACACAATCAGCATTCAAACTGGGAGTTACCAAGCAGAAATGTATTGATAGAAAGGCAGAAATACTCTGTGCATAAATTGTGAAATATTAAAACAAGATTTTAAAGAGACTCCTGGAATTCACATAACTCTAGGCCAGAGAAGATTCAGGAGGGAATTCTGTCACTGTCAAATTCATGAGGAGGGGCAGAGGGGCTGTGATTTAGTCCCCAGCACTCAGGCCGTGCTTCCCTGTGCTGCTCTGCTGTGGCACAAGAGCTTAGAGCAGTAAGGAAAAATAGAATCAGCTTTTTCAGAAGAGTGATTAGCAGGGAGGATGATTGCTTATGAGGGGTGGCTGCTAAGGATCCATGGTAGGGAGAGGATGGGGAGGGAAGAGCAGTGAGGAGGTGGCAAAGGACTGAGAGAAATGGAACTGCAGATGAACTGGGGCACACAATTCCAAAGGCAGTCTGTCTGTAGCATGTCCACACATTCTCTGCCTTCATTTTCTGAATTTGCAGTGTTGTGGGGTTGTAACCACCAACTGTGTTCAAAGGCAAGCAGAAGCCAGCAGTGAGCTGTGCCTGAGGATCTGCTGACCAGTAAGGTTTAGGGAGGGAGGTGGTTTGCAGAGGGGAGCCAAAAGTTATTAATTTCCTACTCTGCTTCCAGCAGCCTGTTTAGGTTGGTTTGATGCCTAAGCCAGGCTGCAATTGAGGTTTGTGCTTTGGTTTCCCTTTAGGTTCCAGTTCTCTGTACGCTGTTCTGTTTGCAGCATTTGCTTGACATGACTGTCTGGTGTGGGTTGCTGGTGTTTTTCTGGAATTCCTGTGTGTACAGGAGCTAATAAAGGAACTGTCAGCTCAGAAAGCCCATAAATACAGTTCTAGTGGCATGGGATAAGAAATGCAGAGATCCCTTGGCCAAGCCTCTTCCATGGAATTTCTGATGCTATTTCAATTCATTTGGTTTCCAGTAGCCAAACAACCACTGGGGTCAAGCAGAAGTCAAGATATAAAAATTCATGGCTCTGAGCCCCCTTACCTATGAGCTGCCATATGTTAGAGGAATGATCTAGACCATAGCAGTTGTCTTCTGTCCCCTGATGAGTGTTTGTATGCATAATTCAAACGTGTGCATGTGTTTGAATTCCAGCTTTTATTGATTGAATTGGGCTCTGATAATAAACAGTATAAATAAATCAGAAGGGAGTTAAAGCACTGATGTGCTGGGGGGTTGGAATTAAAATGAGTGCAGTGACCTCGAGCAGGATGTAATTTCTAAAGTGCCTGAAATATGCTGACAACATAAAATAGGGCTGGGGAAGTTGGAGGGGCAGAGGAACAAAAACTCATTCAAAATTATTTGGATTTATCAGGATTACAGGCAGGTAAGTGGCTCATGCAGTAGGGAAGTGTGAGGCAATGAGACCAGGGACCAAAAGTAATGAGAGTGCAGAGTGAGGGTGGTGTGGAATGTGGATCAGAGCTTGTGGGAGGGCAGGTGCAGAACTTGTCATTGGTGTCAAACATGCAGGAATCCTCTCACTGCTCTGGCAAAGCACAAACCTTTCAGAGGCTGAGATGTGTCTGGTGGTTTGTACACGAAGAGAGGAGAACCCAGCTTTTGATGTTACAGCAAACACGGTCTCTTACAGAGCTGCCTAATAGTTCATCACACTGATTTCAGACTAGAAACATTAAAAATGCATTGTTTTGGACTGATGAGCGCCCTGACAGCCACAGGAAAGCAAAGAGAAATTGATGAATCCTTCCAGTTGGCTAAGCTAGAGGTGGATTCTGTGGTTTTGAAAGTACTTGTTTTCTTCTGGTTTTCTTTCCTTCTTTTTAGTCCTAATGTCTATTTAAATTTTTTTAAATGTTTCATTTATCCCCTAAATTGTAAGCTTTGGACTCTTCTCAGTTGTGGCCAAGTAGCTTTTGAAATCAAATCAAAGGCAGAAACAATAAAAGGAGAGCTCTGTGTTGAATTCTGTCAATGTCCTCGCAGCTTTTATTCTTCTGATAGAATCCATATTAATTGTCCCTGTCTAAAAGGGCTTTCTCTAACTTGACCTATATCTCTAAATGTAGTTTTTACACTTATTTTTCACTGAAGAAATTAGATATTTGAAAATATAATTTTCCTGTCTTACCTTTTAGTGCCCCAGTTTTACATATATCCTGAAAGATTCCCAATAGTCCATAATTTCCATTATTTTAATGCTTATCATTAAGGGCATATCAATAACCAGAGACTTCTCTTTTCCTTTGTGCTCTCTGTGCTGCATCCCATGAAATCCTTTATTGTCTGGAAGCCACAGCTTCAGTTTTCCACAGCTGAGTAAGACAGTGAGGAGCTACAGGGGAAACTGAACTGGGAAGGACAGAAGCTAAGGCAAGTCACAAATAATAACTTAATCTCCTACCCTAATCCTCGTGTCATATCAGAATTAAATCAGGAGTGGTGAAAGAATCCTTGGGGAAGTAAGAGATGCACTTGGGATTTTTTCTTTTTGGAGTATCTTCAGGGGTTTGTGGCCTCTGACTGACATGGTGCCCTTGCCTGGGAGACTGGGAATGTGCTGATGAGATGAGCTCTTCCCCCTTTGAGATGAGCTCTTCCCCCACCCAGACGTGGATCTTGCTGTGATTTTGATGTTGTTGCAGTAATAAGGACAGAAGGATGCCCTCCATGTTGTGGTATCCATTGGTTCTCTACAGCAAAGGATCAGTGTTGGCTACAATCTGCAGCCTCAGAGTTCTGTTGTCAGCTTGGGCTGTTGTCACACACTTAGCTAATACCCTCCAGTAATTTTATTTCTTATTCACATGCACACTTAATGTCCTTAGTCATTAGACTGAAAAATGTTAACCTTGTCATAGTTAGTGACTGGAAGCAGAAAAGTCCATTTAATTCTCAGGGGAATGAATTCTAATTTTCTGCTTGTCAGAAAGTGGCATTTTACATATTTTTCTCTTTTCTTCCCCACCAGTTTAGTGCTAAATTTAAATGTGTATGTCATAGGAATAGACCTTTAGTCAGTGCTAAACACCCCAAAAGCCTTGGCAGGGGTCCAATGTATGAAAGTCTTGACCAAGAGCTGCTGCTAATGCTCATTTCAGGCACTGCAGAGAATGGGGGGGGTGAGAATGAAAAGTTAAGAGATGAGAGGTCAGCTCAGAGGGCACATTAACATTGCATGTCAGGATGCATTTTTCCCCCAGCAAATATGGATGGATGAAAAGCAGCTCATCTGGAATAAAATGTCCAATGAAGAAATAAATTATGTTAATCAAGCAGACTAGTACTAATATTTGTCATTAAGATGTGACATCTTCTAATTAATGTCACAAATTACTGTGAGCCTTTAAAAACCATACTGGTGGGAAGGGAAGGTGTCTGCAGACACCGAGTTCCCTTTTCTATGAAAGAGAAGAGCTTGTCTTGAAAAATAGATGGCATTTATGGTGAAGAGAAATAATCCTCCCACAGATTACAGCTGTTCACTGCATTGTTGTGCTGGTGGTCTTATCTCATCAGTGGATGTTTTATATGGTTCTTTTTATTTTATTTTTTGGATGCATTTTCATAAGGCTGTTCTGAGGAGCACATTGTGTACTGGGAGCTGGATGTATTTTGAGAAAGAGACACCACTACAAAGAACTCTGAGTTTAAATTGCAAAGATGGATGAAGTAAAAATGAGGGATGGTTATTTTGTTTTTTACAGATGGGAGCTGAAGCAGGGGAGGTGACTGTTGTGGCCAAAGTCACCCTGGGAGTCCGTGGAATTGCATCCTGATCTTTGAAGTGCAGTTCCAGTATTTTACCATATATTGTCTTCTGTTCCCTTGCTGCTGAATGTGGATTTGATATGCACATGTGTAATGAGCCAAGCATGTTCTGCATGTGTTTAGCCAAATTGTGACCTCAGGGACATGAGAGGAGTGTTCCCTGGTGTGGTTAGGAGAGCTTCCATGGCTGGGCTCATCCAAGGACTGCAAAGCAGTGGTGGCATTTACTTTATGAAATTAAAGTTTAGTGTTTTAGCATCTGTGGGTTCTGGAGAGGCCTGGCAGGGCAGTGGGTGATGCTGCATTGTGTGACCCCTTGTACTGTCTGAGCACCAGATGCTGATTAATGATTAGTGTGTAACAAATTAATAAATCAATACCACAGACAAATAAACATCCATTACAGGAGGCTCTCAAATCTCTCTCCTCTGGGGGACAAGGGAGACCTGCAGGCATTACATTCTTCACTAGACACAAATGCCTCTGGACTCTCTGCTGTCCTGACACCTTGCAGAGGGAACGTACCCTTGAGATTAATTATATTCCATAGGTGGTTCGATACGTGCTGGAAAAATCCCTGACATTTTGGGCTTACTTTTGTTGTATGCAGATGTTCTTGCAGGGAAGAGTGAGTGGTCAGCACAGTCAAAGTGGGCTCATTTGGAGTCCTGCCCTGAAGGGGTTTCATCCACAGGGACTCATTTCAGACAATACCTTTGAAGTCTAAAGATAAGATCTCTTTGCCCAAGCTCCCTCTGTATCTTTGTGGAGAACAAGGATCCTGTGGTGTATCATTTAAAGTCTGAATTTGGACTGCAGTCCTGAATGATGATCAGAATTTAAAAGTAATGCATGAGGCACATCAAACACCACTGACCTCAGCCTCTCTCAGCCAAAACCAGGCAACAAATTGAGATACTGCGTTGTCATCATTAGGCTGTCAAAAGCATAAAAACTTCTGTGCATCTGGCCTTGTTTTTCAGAAATAAAAAAAGCATTTAAAGTTGGTGTGATACATTATGGAATGCAGGTAATTAATACCCTTGTAACAACCAAAGGGAGAATTCAGACAGAATTCAGATATGCTTTCTGAATCTGTACAAACACCTACAAATCCAGAATGGGACAGGGGAGTAAATAAATCCCTTATTGGCCTAACTGATTTTTCCATTCTTCTTGCATAAGAAATGTGTGTGTACTTCTGTGCTATGCTTGGGGCGTAATTTATGTATTGCAATAAATAACAAGTATATGTGTGCATAATTAAGAGGGACAATAAAGAAAAGCAGTTGATGAAATTGAATTATGCATAATAAAGCTGTAATTTTTCAGGGAAGGCTGTAGTCATCAGGAGAGAAAGTGAAGCTCGTTTGTTTTGTTAGTGTTGTGAGAGACCTGAACTGGACTAGAGTCTTGTAAGACTTTGTATTCATGGGGTTTGGGCAAGACCAGGTGAACAAACCAACATTTTGGAACCTGAGCTATAGGATAAACTGCAATCTGCCCTTATGGGGACTGTTCAGGAGGCTTTCAAGACAATGCTGTGTGTTTATCTACTTTTCCACAGTAAAAATGTATAAATCATCATTATAGAGCCTTTCTTCAAAAGAGAAAGATTTGGCTCACTAGGTTTAAAGAGCCATTCTCATATTTGGATTCTTTTACACATCCATGACCACTCTGCATGTGCTTTATTTAGCTTCAAAACAAGTCCACCAACACTGCCAAACACACACATGAGATGAATGTAAAATACATTCCAAATAATTGCAGTATTTATGTAATTTGGTGTCTTGTGTGTTCCAGAAACCCTCAACAGCAGGACCAGTGAGCTGAGAGGGGCACAGGGAGTGCCAGGGTCTGGCTGCCCCCCAGAACCAGCCAGGTCCTGCCTGTCACTGCTGCCAGGTAAGGATGGATTAGCAGTGACTCCAACACTGCAAATGAAAGGAAAATGGAAAGCAGATTTAGGCAATTCTTTCTCCTTTGTGAGTCATTTAAGTATAGAATGCTGTGTCTATGCATGCAGGGCACTATAATTGAGATTTTTTGAGTATGAAGAAGGTGGTTCCCTCTCAAGTTAAACAGCTCTGGCCCAAGGTGAAGGAGTAAGGCTCAAGCTGTCCATTGCTTATGGCTATCCCAGTAAAATACTGATTTGCTCAGCACTCCTACTTTAAACAAGCAGAAGGGCAAACAAACATAGTGAAAAACCTGTTTTGGTCAAATCTATGGCAAGAGCTTTTTACATTTGCACATAAGTAACTGGAATTATTGTGGACACAGCTTCTGGGAGAACAAAAGCATCAGCAGTGCTCTTTGGGAACCAGGTTGTTGTGCAGTTTGCACTGCAGTGTGTTCCCTTTACCCGGCACCTGGCTCAAGACTCCCAAAAGTTGTAGGTTAAAGTGAATTGTCCTACTTTAAATATTCAGGGCCTATCTCCTGGAGCACGGTTCTCTGACCCAGCAGCACCACTGCCCCTGCACCCTGCTGTCCTGTGCAGAAGCAGCAGAGCCAGCCTGACTTCTCAGGCCTTGGCTTTAAGCAGCAAGGGCTGGTTTGTTGCCACGGAGAGCTCCCAACCTGGCCCGTGACTACAGCCAGGGAGGAAATGAGGAGGAGGAGAAGATCTCCATGTCCAAGTGAACCCATAAACCTTGTCCCTCCACCTTTCCTCACATGCTGGTCAGTTGGATCTCAGCTTCTCCCGAGAGACTGTAAATATGTGGGGTTTGTTCATTAACCAGTGCAGTGCCGAGATGGAAGCTGTAATGCACGTGATGGGAGCAGAGAAATCACACAGCTCTCGTGAAACAAAGGACATGGCTGGGCTCTGGCAAGAGGAGCATAATGGCTGTTTATTTTTTCCAGACAGGGATTGGAGCTCACTGGGGTTTTTTTGGGCTCTTGCTTTGTTTTTGTTTTGCTCCAGCTTTTAAGGATGAGAATGTTGTGTCTGACGCGTGTCAGCGAGCAGAGGAGATTCTCGAGCAGAGCTGGGCTCGTCTTGCTCCCCGGTGAGGAATAAAAGCGTTGCCCGTCTCTCACTTCGGGAGGAGGAGGAGGGGCTGCGGGGAGTGAGAAGGCATTGTCAGGCTCGGGTCGGGCTGGAGCATCGCGGATTAGCCGGGTGTCACTCGGCAGCCTGGAGGCATCGCTGGGAAAGCCGCAGACAGAAATGTGCGTGCAGGGGCTGCGGGGCGAGGCTGCCATGGCTTGTTTGGGTGCAGGGCTGCTCTCCACATTTATGATCTTTTGGGAAAACAGAAAGGAAAATGGACTGAATAAAGAGCCCTTTATCAAGGAAGCAGAGAAAATGGCCACTTCTACAGCCCTGTATTGGAACTCTAAATGATGCTGTTATTAGAGCTGTTAAAAACTTAAATTAACAAGAGTTGTGTCCACATTTAATCCCAGTCTGGTACCTGCAAATCTGATTTTGCACCCAGGGAAGCTGCTGTCAGTGGAGCCACCAAACTGAAAGTGTGGTGCTGGTGGGCAGTGAAGATTCTTTGTTCTGTTTATTTCTTCATGGTTTCATCTGTTTTTGTGCTTTGGAGTCCACAGGTTTTTTTTCAATATTTAGTGATTTTTTAAACTTATTTCACTTCTTTAGTGAGGCAGATAAAGCAGTGAGGGGGAAGATATGAGGAAAGGGGCTAAATTCAGAGTCACTTGGGCCACATACACAACCTGTGACCACAAGGTGTAAAGGTGTAATTTCCATTAATTAAAGCACATTATATTGACCCATCGCTTCCAAATTTCAGTAGATCTCATATGGAACTGCAGAGTGCAGCTCACCTAAAACAGGACACATGAGGTTAACAGAATTGTTATATTTTAAAATGATTTCTCAATACCATTAGTCTTTTCCACGTAAGACTGAGGAACGATGTTTTGTTCACTTCCAAACCAATCAGTTTCACAGCACAACAGCATCAATTTCCAGTACAGTTAAATTTATTCCAGTATGGTCCTGTGAAATGGTCTGACATGCTTTCAGCTAAATGACAATTTGATGGGATGTGAAAACCACAGGAGTCAGGAAGAAGGTAATAGTCTGTGAGCAGTCCTTATCTGCCTTGCTACAAGGGCTCGGCTTCAAGGGGAACAAAACACAACACATTGAGGAACCTAAAGCAAGGAGGGGCTGGGCTGGGCTTCACAGGGAAGCAGAAGATTCTGGTCTGGTTGCCAGTGACTCTCTTAGATCAATGTTTCTCACTTTGCTACTTTCTACAGTGTGGAAGGAACCAAAAAGAATCCTTCACTAAAGGAGGAAAATGATGTGTGTGAATGGGGAGCCTTATGTCTCTGAAAATGATAATAATATAACCTACATCCTCTGGTTTGTAAGGAAACAATCTCAGAACTGAAGTTACCTCAGGCTGACAGAGCAGCCAATAGGATGAGCTGGAAACAGGAGTTTGTTGCTCAGGCTTAGGACTGCAGTGAGTGTCATTGGATGTCACAGATGTCACTGCAGAGATGTCTCCTGCAGAACACTGAGGTTTATTCTCCAAGCACCCTTTCAGGCACTGGATCACTTGTCTGTGCACAGGCTGTGGCTGCTTTTCACTTTGGTTCTTTCCAAATGTACGGCAACTCTTGCATGGTGATTGCAACCTCAGCAGTGCTACTTACTCAGATTCACCAGCAAATATGATCTAATAAAACCAAATCTTTATTCTTTGTAAAATGCATTTTAAATAAATAGCAATCTTTTGACTCTGAGCTCCTGGTAAAGTATCTTATATTAATGAAACTATAAATAGCAAGTGCCAGTTCTGTGCCAGTTCTGACAGCACAGAAAAGAACACATTGTGAAGCAAAACACCAGGTTTTTGTCCCCCAGTTTTGTTGTTTGTTAAGTGAGAGCTTGTGAAAAAGATAATTTTGATTTCATTGTTCTTCAGCTAAAATACAGCTACCATTTAAGCCTTTGCTGTTATTTCATCACACACCCAGGAGAGCACCTCCAGGACACAGCCTTGGTGGCAGATGTGGGGCTGACCTGTTTCCACCTCTGGCTCTGGTGCCTGGGTATCAGATCCAGTAACATTTCTGTGTGTGCAGTTCTGAAAGGCCATCCACAGCTCTGTAAAATGAGTCTGTTACCAAAGTTTACCTGAAAACAACACTAAAGGCCAGATGGCTTCAGCTTTCTGAAAAATTTTTGTCAACCAAGGAGTTGCTCTGCAGCTCCCTGTGCTCACCAGAAGCTTTGCAAAAGACCAAATGAAATTTTGGTTGGAGCATCAAAGACATCTAAATACACTTACATCTTGTTCTCATGTCTCCTCTGACTTGCACAGAAACACAGGTCTAACACTTTTGTTCAGAATTAAAATTGTTTAGACTTTTGTTGCACTTTTGAAGTGATTTAATTTTGTTTTGAAGCATTTTCTGGTGTATGCAGAGTTCACTGACACTGTCCTGACCTTGGAGACGTGTGATATTTTACAGTGTGCAGTGGCATTTATGTACCCAACCTGGCTCCAATAAATAGGTTAATTTCCATAAATTAAAGGCCAGGTTTCAAACATAACAAGGTGATACAATAATTCTGTAATGACCTTTAGGACTCACAAATGGGGCAGATGACTGGCCAGTCCTTGGTCAGCTGCAAATCAAAAATGTCTACAAATTTTTTTTCATGTAAAATGTTAGAAGTGTTGGGAAAAAAAAAAGTTTATAGTTTCACGTAACACCAAACCCACGAATACATGGCACAAATAAAAACTGACAGATTTATGATAAAGAAATTGCTTGAAATTTCAGATTATATTCTTTGCACATCCCAAATTAGTCTCTATCAAAGTATCTCCTGAAGTAAAAGTACCTTAAATGATAGAATGTACAATACAAAACCCTTAATGTCAGGACAGAGTTAATATTCAAACACTGGAATAAGAGTCAGGAATGTCCAACTGTAGATGCTGGACAAAGCGTTTATTTTGGTTTTCAAAATCAAACCATGGCTCATCTGGATTTGGATTTCACTTCATACAAACATCCACTGGGTATTTAGTGCTTTGATTCTTTAATATAATTCTTTAAAAGCCAGTAGAATTCCCCTTTTATTTGGCCTGAATTAATGTAATTTAATTGCTACTAAATGACATATCAATCATTATTATACCTGTTTATATAAATCAGACAAGAATAAGATCTTATGACCTTAAAATAAACTGAAGAACCACATACCACATGATTAAAATAAGCAAGAGATACAAACCTGGCAATGACAAGAAAGAACACTGAATTTAAATATTGTTCTTACAATTATCTTGGTTGTCCAAAGAACAGTGTGCACAGGTTATGGTTAGTAGCTAAACTACAATTTAAATTCAATTTCCAGAGTCTGAGTCCAAGTTATTCTTTATTCTGGTTTTAAAGTAAAGTGTCTGAAGTTACTTCTGCTATGTGTTCTCCTTCTTGGGTAATCTTTCCAAAGGATATGACTCACTTCTCATTATTTGTAAAGAGTATGGAAAAAAGTAAAATATTATTATTTTGTGGGCATTTGGAAATGGATGTTAAAAAAAAAAAGGTGGGATGTTGATCATTGTGAGTCATTTCTTGGGAAGAAGGGAAGAACAAACACTGGCTGCTGCCTTACTGCTGTGGAAGCCAAGGACTTAGTGCTGACTCAAGCAGTAGATATCGATGGCTGCAGAACACAAAGGAGATCTTGCAGCAGGGTTAAAGAGGAAAACCTTTCCCCTCTAAGTGATAAGGAGTTAGAGGGAGCTGCCTGTGTTGATTTCCTGGAGGCTTTTTTTTGCTTTAACAACCTTCTGGTTTGAACACCTTGGCCAGTTAGAATTATACCATGCAAACAGTTGCTGCAGCTCAATGAGTCTCCTCCTGAGTTTCCAGAAATCCTGGCAAACCTTCAGGTGCAGAATGATGAGCAAGACTGAACTCAGGGCACTGAGGGAGCTACCCCAGTAACTCCCAGAGCAATCACTGCTGGCTCTGAGCATCTTTCCCTGGCTGGTGCAAATATTGCTATACACAAAACTGAAGCAATAGAAATCCTTTGTAAGCCATTTGCATACTGATCAACTAATGGGAAAGCTCTGTTTTGATACTAAAACTGATTTTTCAAAGTGACTATGGGTCACTGTGGCCTTTGTGTACTTTATTTCTTTACTAGGAACTACTCACTTACTTTTGTGTGTAACTACACAAAATACCTGCAAAGCACACCCAACACAAAACCCAGAGTATTTTATGAGTAGAGGTTCTCATGGAGAAACAATTATAAAAATTTGCACTGTCATTCCAATTTCCAATGAATTTTTTAAAATTATAGTATTATTAGTGATAATAAAAATAGTATGTGTTCTGTGATCTTTACCTGACTTTATTGATTGTTATTTCTAAGTTACAAGCAGAAGCTCTGAAGCAGAGTTAGCAGCCTGGATGCCACAGATTCAATGAAGTAAAATGAAAATGTTCACACTTCACCAAAATGATTGTGGATTTTTACATAAATAGCAGAAATGCTCAACAGTCCAACAGTCCACTCCAGGATATTTCCTTAGGAATGCAGATGCATCTTTGTGCCTCTTTATTTCATAATGTCACTCAGAGGGCTCACATGGTCACTTCATACTACAGACAGCTCCTCTGCAGCTTTGGATTTGATAATTGTGTTCAAGTGCCAGTGCTGGAACACCTGATCTCCAGCCAATAAATCCCTGGGTCGTTTTCGGTACTGGAGGAGATGGAAGCACCTAAAATCAAAGTAACATGCAAAGCTGAATGATGAAAAGGTTTTTGGTAGAAGTTTCTGTCATGCAAATATTGTTTTTTGTGCTGTAGTGTTGTAAAACCAAAAATCAAGTAATTGTTTAGTAGTGTATGTTGGAATTTTTTTTTCCCAAGTCTGGTTCAATACTAAGGGCTTTAATTGCTTAGCATTATTAGAATTTATTATTATTATTATTATTATTATTAATGGAGAAAGCTCAAGCAGAAGATAATCATCATCATCTTTAAAACGAATTAATTTCTGTAAACAGGAGAAATAGTGTTTCTTCCTTGCTGTAATATATTTGGTAACAATGCAGCTATGGAATAATAATTTTAAATCCAAATGCCAGAGATATTACTGACCAAGATGGCTTTTACATCAACAACTACTAATTCATTCTACCTTCCTTCTACTTTTAAAGATGGGAGAGCAGCAAGTTAATCTGCAACTAATCTAGCTAAAAAGGAAACAAAACAAAAGCCAACAGACTCTGTTCAGTGACTGCTGTGCTTACTTTGGCTGAATCATCTCAATTGGGCACGTTCTATCATTTCAGCATCTGGGGACTTAGCAGAGAAATACACAGCAAGAGAACAATGTTTCAGTTCTCTTGCCAGAGTTGCTTCACTTTGTTCTTTGGCCAAGATTAGAAAATGTTTATGATATTTAGGTGGAGCAGTTCCTCAGAAAAGATAATTTTTATGGCCAAAAGTGCCACCCACTGAGCAGGATAATAAAGGAAATCATGTCCCACTTTCGGTGTGGGGGAGGGGACTGTGCAGGAGCTTTTATTAGTCTAACCTAGAGAGAACAGATTTGACTGTTACCACAAGGTAAATGTGCAGAAAGACAGTTCTGAAAAGAATGTATGAAACTTCACTCTGAATATGTAAAGGGTGACCTAAATCACAGCCAACCCTTCTCTTCCTCCCAGCTCTGAGGTGAAATGGAAACTGTTCCAACGTGCACCAGGCTCTGCACGCTTGGGGAGCAGCTGATAACTGCAGGATTTGTTAATGCACCAACACCCTCACAGGGCTGGGGCTCCACTGAAACTGCAACTGGGCTGAGATTGGAGGTTTGGGGCAAAACTGAAGAACAAGTAGCAGTAACGGCAGAAATGATACCATTTCATTGCTTTACCACACTCAGCACTAGCTCTTAATTTTTATTTTAATTTAATCTCAGTAAAAGCTTTTACTACTTCCATACCTTATCTCCCCACCCTTGGAATCCTTTGAAAGAAAGCCAGTTCACCAAGTAAGAACTTCCAATCTCCTTTATTTCCCTAATCCTCTCTAAATGGACTAACCTTCCTTTTCATTAGCATATTCTGCTTCCCCTTTTGTGAGTAAGTTCCTCTCCCAATGTCACTGCTTTAGCTGCCTGTGGACTCACCCTATTCATTGGTGATCCTGACACACTGTATTTATAAATTAAACCATCAGTCACATTCTACTCTCCAGCTGTTTGACAGCTTTAAGACTCTGAATATACATATAAATTGTATAAAACAAAATAATTATGACTTGGCTTATTAGAACTGGCTTCTTATTAATTTGTGATACTGAAGAGGACAGTGGTATTGTCTCTGACAAAAAGCAGACTCTTAAATAAAGGTAGAAAAATTGCAACCATATCCAAAGGGCAATTCCTGGTCTTAAACAAATGCTTTTAAAGCATAGTTTGGCTTGCAAATGCAGTTTACTTTGACCTTTAGTTAAAGACCCCCCTCTATAAGACAACTGGTTTTCAGAGCTTGTGTGGTTTCTTAAAACAGATGTTGCTATGTTGCTGTATTGCAATTTTAAAATCTAATTTTCTAACCTTAATGTATTTTTCCACAGGTGTCACAGGTCGAACCTGCAGGTGATCTGGAAGCTGTAGCTTGGGCTTTGCAGCTTCTTTCTTTTCATCTCCAAGCAACTAAAAACAAAACATATTTAAAAACTGGACTCTTTACCTTTTGAAATCTACTACAATATGTGAAATCCACACCATTCCCCTCATTGTTGCATATGAACTTCCTGTTCTTTCCACCTCAAGCAGGATTACTTATTTCAGTGCTTTGGAAACTACTGGACTGTGTTTTGTTTCAGAAGACATGAAAACTACATTTATAACTATGCAGGGGCTGCATCAATCCTGTTCTTTAGCAATGAAATACTGTGATTCCAAATGTAACAACATGTGCTACTGTATTCTAATATCTAAACATCACTGAGAAGAGACATCACACATCCAAATATTTTCATTTGTTGTAGATTCCCCCACTGACAATTTAATTAGCTGGAACCTTTTCCCCTAGATTTTTAAAATACCATATGGAGAGACAAAGGGGAAATATTTTCCTGTCAGTGTGCATCTAGTACTTGTTAGCACTATTAGGAGTCATGCTTCTCAAGAGAAATATATCAGAATATGCACAGCATATAAATTACCACCTGATGTACTTTATTCAGAAGAAAATGGAATATTTGAACCATTTCAAAAGTAGTGCAGTTGCTACCTTAGATGACAGCGTAGTAAAGCATACTCAGTACACTTCCAGTCTTCTGTGCTCTCATAATTTTGTGTCCAGATAAATTTGTGCTCAAGTAGATTTTACGTGTGGCTTATATTATAAGCCGTATTACATGCCATTCAATTTTACCTCTTCAAGAGGTGTTTTCAAAAATCCCCATTTCTCAGCCCATCTTTTTGCAGCATCTCTTTCATTTTCAACACGTTTTTTCCTGAAACCAACACAAAATATTTAAGATTACTTTGAAAACTTCCATTTAAAAAACCCCCAACACACCAACCCAACTACTGATGTCACAAAGCACAGCACTTTAGCTGGAATCTTTAAACTTCCATCTCAAAGCAGCACGTTTATATACAAATTATCATTATCTGACTCAGAGCTAATGGGAAAATACTTTCCAGAGGTTTGAAACACTGCATGTGAAACAGTGAACACTGCATGTGAACACTGCACTGCTTTTAAATTATGTTAAGAAGCGGAGGAGGTTGAAAAGCACCCATGATGCTTTCAAATATACTTTCATTTACTGTGTTAGCTGATGAGATGCCCCGACCCCACAGCCGGCGGGGCAGGAGGGGTGCACTGGAGCCAGCTCTAAATCCTTTGATACCGAGGCACGCTTCACGCAGCGCACACGCTCTTTAAACACAGGAGAACTCTCTCAGCGCGGAGCTGCGGGCCGGGAGGGGAAGGTGGACGGCAGCAGCAGCAGAGCAGCGGTACTGCCGGGGCCGGGCGGGCTGTTACCAGTTGTTGTCCTTTGCTATGAAGTTGCTGGGCTCCATCGAGCCGGGGCCGCGCCGCCTCAGCCCCGCCGGGACCCTCAGGCGTTGCGGGGCAACGGCGGCGGGAGGGGCGGGAACTCATGTGGGCGGGCGCGAGATGGCGGGAGGGGCGGGAACGTGTTCAATGGAATGTTGTTGGGAAGTGCCCACGCACTCTCCGAGGGGAAGAATCCCCTTCTCTCGTCCTTTGGGAGCTCTCCGGTGGCACCACAGCCATGTCTCAGGGGAATAAAACAAAATAATTCCCACTCGCTGCTTTCTCGAGGCCCCGCAGGCGGCCACAAGATGGCGGCGGGGGGAGCCCGGGTGGGCGGGCACAGGGTGGACGGAAAGGGCGGGAACTCATGTGGGCGGCACAAGATGGCGGAGGGGCGGACCCAAGGTAATGAGGGGGCGTGTCGTAACCCGTGTAATAAATTAATGTCAGGAAGTGCTTATATAGTGTTAGAGGGGCAGGATTATCTTCTCTTGTCTTTTGGAAGCACTTAGGTGGCACCACAGCCATTTTTCAGGGGAAAAACAAGCAAAAAATTCCCATTCCCTGCTTTCTTGAGGCCCCTCAGGAGGCCGGGGGAAGTGCTCGGTAATTTTTCTTTGCCTTAAAATGAAGGAAAACACATTTGGGTTAAGGTTGTGGAAAGCTTCTTTTTAACCTGCGTCCTGTTCTGGGTTCCTCTTGCTACACATCAAAATTGTTTTTTTGGTAATTTTATTGGGAGACACCAGTCCTGTGATACAGTATCTGTCTGGTCTCTTTTTCTGATAAATGTCCTTTGCAAGCTACATGCCTATGACAGAAGTTCTGAGAAAGATCTCAACCTACTTTATGGCTTCTATGTGACAATCCAGAATATATATACAGCTTGTAAATAGTTCATTGCGTCCCAATATATTAATATTTTTGGTAATTTTATTTTCTTGCATTTGCTGGATAAAATATTTCAACAATGAGTGGAGCCAGCTGGCTCTTTGGCCTTGTGGGTTTAAAGGGTTCCCCAATCTCTTTCATGTTGTCTGGAAATTGACTTACGTAAACTTATGTTGACTTCACCCTGGAAATAGTTAATGGGACTCACACTTCTGGGCACTTGTTATCCTTATTAGAAAACAAATGCAGAAAGGTTTTGACTTCAGCTGAGTGGTTTAGAGACGGTGTAGTTGAATGTTTAATTATTAGACTTCTTAAAAAAAAATCTGAAGTACCTGAAGTACTTAAATATTTGAGTACAAGAAGACTATATAAATTTCTTAGTTATTTTAGAAGTACTAAGAATGTCTGTTTGTGTAAGAGGAGAATAAAAATGCCTTCTGTAGTTCTAAAATAGCAATTAATACTGCTCTTCTGGGTCTCTGAAAATCATTAAAGTATCAACAAATGGAATATTTCACTTGCACGCCATTTCTTGATTCTCTAATTGATAATTAGGCTCGCAATTAAATCAGCTGGGTCTCCTATCACACCCATAAATGCTTACTCATTGTCCTACTTAATTAACTCCTGCTGCTTTGTCACATTTATCTCAGGAGTTTTCTTATTGCTTTGATGCCTTCCTTGAAAAAGATAATTTGTTAACAAAACAATCAAATCTGTAGTTTACTGTGTCAGGGCTTAAAGTGCACCAGCATTTGTCAAGAAGAAATGAGAGATGAAACTTCTTATACTGACACTGTGGAAATAGAGCTTTGTAGTGTTCAAGTTCAGCGTGTGAGCAGCAAGCCCCAGACGTTGCCGCGGTGCTTGGGCTTTGGCTGGGTGTCTGGAGCTCTGCAGAGGTGCTGGCAGTGCTCTGCCTGGGCTGTTGGGCTGGAAAAGGGCAGCAGAAGCCCTCCACTGATGGCAGATCACAGCCCTGAGGGAGGGGAGTGGAGATGTCCCTAAGGAAAGCCCCAGTGGGGTGCACCAGTCTGTGCTCTCTGTGTTTCTCAAGTCCTGCACCTCACACCCAGAAGTGCCATCTTCACGTCTAAAATTTGAAGAGCAGCTTTGTTATTTTCTTTCAGCTGTGCTAATCTGGTGTCTTCCCTCTTCATCAGCAATGTCAGAACCTCTGCAAGTGATGTTCTCTGCTGAGGTGTTTATATATCCATTTATAGATCCATGTGTATCTGTGCTTAGGCTTTTCCATTAAAAATGTTCACCAAAAAATATCAGTTAGTACTGGCAGTTTTGTGTTTGCTGCTCCACAGTTTGCGGTGTCAGGTGTGGAAGTCTAAAAGAGGAGTATTTGAGCATAACTTCAGTGTCTTTTTGTAATGTTTTTACATAATATTTCAGATGTAGGCAGCCTGAGACTGCCTTGTTATGATTACTGTGATTTAAGTAATGAAGTCCCATTGACACAGACTGGTTTAATTTTGAAAAGCCCTGCTAAAGTCTATCACATCAAGAACATGTTAATTGGAGTTCCTGAATTTCCATTTATGAATTTAATCCAACAGCCTGGTTAGAATCATTACATGTTGTGGCAAAATTTAGAACTCTCATCTTATTGTGGCTGTAATTATCCAGTGGCTTTCGGAACAGTGAGGGCATGTTTGTTTTCCCAATGATATGTTCCTTTTTTTTTATCCATAAAATGGCACTTATAGCTACAGCTTTATGCAGATTTCTGTGCTTGAAAAATTCAATAATTCCTGGGATTTTATTTGATTTTGAGCAGATTCATTCCTTTCTGTTCAAACTAAAGATTTACGTGAGAGCCTGCTTTACAGTAAACCTGATGGATACACTTATATTTCTGTTGTACTGGGTGGAAGAAGTATACATGCCCTCCAAACAAAATTATTTGTTCTGTGGACATGGGGACCTTTGTCACTTTCAAAGGGAGAAGGTGTTTTCATTAGAATCCCTGAGTGCCAGGCATTGTCTCAGAGCACAGCTCCCCAGTTGTGGTTGCAGGGAGCTTGCAGAATGCTGCCCTGGTGCAGTTTCGAAGAATACGGCCACCACTTGTAGCCACTGGAGGAATTCCTTGGAAATGCCAATGTGCAACACTTAACAAAACTCTTCTGCTGGTATGAGAACTACCTAGGCACCGTATGAATTAAAGATGAAGGAGAAAGACACAATTTTAAATTTTGTTGCATTGTATAAACTGAAATCAAACTCTTCATGGTCTTTGAAAGTATTTTTTTGTTTCAGTACAGCTCATGTTTGAAATCAGAAAGCGTCGCTTTTTTTCCTTTTGCCTGAAAGGCAGGGGGTCTGGGACATTTTAATAGCTTTCATAGCCTACTCTGCAAATATATTATTGCTGCACAATAGTTTCTTTGCATGAGAATTGCTTAAATGATTCAAAAAGGATTGGAAAATATATTTCAAGTTTTAATTTTATGCACAGAACATTAATGAGCAGTGCCCCTTAGAGACTTGCTGTCAGTTTAACATATTCACAATAATCTCAACACAGATGTTATTCCATCGAAATCCTTTTAGAGGGAAGAAACCAGTAATTTTTCCTTAGAGAATGTCAGAAAATATGTTATTGTTGGAAATTACATTTTGATCCCAGAATGCTATGTAAAAAAATCATTGTTAGGAAGAATAAGTAGCACATTGTTTCTGAGGCAAAATGCATGTGAAACTTTCTTGAGCCTCCTGTAAATTTTAAAGCAAGTGAATATTCTGTTAGTCTCATGCAATTTTGCTTCCCTTGAGGGTGATTGCAGGCAGTGATGGGATATCAGCATCTAATTGTATTCTAATTTAAGAGTGTATTTGTTACAAGTTCAAATTTCTCTATTTGTAGCCATCACATGATGAAGTTATTGTCTCTTTTGGATACATTTTCCTCTGCATTCTCTGAGCATATAAATTAAAATACTTGCTAGAAAGAAAGTACATACTTGGAATAACAGTTTTTTGTTGGAAAACGGTTTCAGTACCCTTTCTGTTTTGTGTTCTCTGATGTGCCTGTGTTTTCTTTCTTCTCTTTGGTGCACTCATGTTGTACTCTGCTTGCTTGGTCTTGCCTGAGAACAGCTCTGAAATTATGCTGGTACTATAAAAATTATAAGATTGTAAATATTATGTTGCTCAATATTAGAGGAGAAATTTTCTGTTCCACTAAACCTGAACTGAAGTTGCTCTCCAGTGGAGAAGCTGTAGCCAGTTCCCTGGAGAGACCCCAGCCATATGGGATGGTGCGTAGGTAATGTGAAAGAGGACATTTGGGAAAGTGTTGGATGACTCAAAGCAATGGTTCTGCAATTTTCCCAGGTTCTAAGAACACTTCTAGGACTGCATAAGTAAAAGAGGCATAGTTGGGAGTGGAGTACAGAGTGCACTATCAGTTCTGTGCAGAGAGAGCTGGTTGGAGTAAGTCCCATCAGGTTTTTCAGAAGTTGCTTGGAAGAGGAGGAGGGTGAAACATGAGAGTGCAGTCCACCCATGACCAAAAGCAGGAGAATTTCCAGTGAAAGAAATGTTTGTTTCCAGTTCCAGTCAAAGAAATGTTTCAGCCTCTTCTTGGGAAAAAAGCAGCTCCTACAGCCCTTAGTGGGTACTTTGCCAGCAGGAAAGGTTGCAGTTATATAACACAAAGTGGGATCTTGGTTTCCAGTCTATTTTATGAGCCCTGCTGCACAGAATGGCAGGAATGATGACCTGGTGAAACTTCAGGATACTGCAATGGAATACCCTTTATGAAAATGTATTTATTTTGCAAAGGTAGATACCTTGGTTTCCAATAGCTTCTAATTTCTGTACTCTGCCATTAAGAACAGTACAGAGAAAATCTCTGTTTAGATGATGGTAGAAAATAGCTGCAAAACTGTAAACAAACACAAAAAAGACAAAATTTCCAAACATTTGCTTTAAATAAGATACATTTTGCTTAAAGTAACAAGCCTGGAGAATGAAATTCCATTCTGTTGTAGATTACAAAGAGAAAGAAATGCATTCACCAGCAATCTGTTGTTTTAATAGCAGCTATGGGAGGTCTTGGGGTTTAAATTATTCACACTGTTATACTCGTGTCTAGGTTCATCCTATTTTATACTTAGTTGCACTCAAAATGCTCAGTTTTTTGATGTATGCACTATTGGTAATGTTGCTATAGTGAAAATGGTTGTACAGTGCTGTAGTAGGAAACAGCATAAATCTGTTTTCCCAGTATCAGTATTATTGATATTGGGAAAATACAGGCTGTTAGTATTACATTTAGATTAGGATTTTGTTGCTTTTCTTTATCCTGAAGGTAGAAAATATTTTTTTTCATTATAGATTTGGAAAAAAGGTTTATTGTTATTAATTTCTTCATTTAAGGTTTGGTAGTTTTCTTTGATCAGATTTGCTGCTCCTTATGTAATCTGTGCCTTTAAAACTAACCTGAATGGTTCATTGCTATAAGGAAAATCAGTGTTTAAATAGGTAGTGTAACATGATATATGCAATAAATGGTAAATGATTAAGCACCCTAATGTATCTATAGACCTTGGTTTAATAGTGCTTTGACTAACCTGGATTATGACATATAATTTGACACATACACATCCCAATTCAATCAAAACCTCTTTCAGTGGCATCTTAAATAGTACCCACTCATGCAGACTTTCACATTAAAGTAATTATGGGGGAGGGGGGAGTGGTAAGAACAGAAAGAAAGTTTACTCTTCCTCTTTATAGTGAAAACAAATGTGTTTTTCTCCAGAATCTGCCAAGCCTGTGTTTTAATGATTTAACAGATGGAGTTGGCACATGTGAACCTGGAAGATGCATCTGTCTGATTTTTCCAGTCTGAGGATTTTTTAACTGCATTAATGGCACAGACAATGGTAAAATATCACCTCCCCAGGCTGCTTTGCTCTCCTAACACATAATGTCTTTTAAGGAAAAAAAAAAGTGATAGGAGACTGGGGTGAGCAAAAGGCCAGAGAAATGAGGATTTGAAAAGTTTCATGTTTTCTGTCTTTACTGCATTAAGCTTTTAAGCCTTTCACTTTGAATTTCATGTGTATATGGTGTGGAAGCAGAAATTCTACCCAGGCAACATTATGTGTGATCTCAGGGTTTTATTAATTAATGGCTTTAAATAAACACCATTTAAATAAGGAGACCAATAGCCACCAGTGCTTTGTCCTGTGTAATTGAAATTGAGTGTTGCTTTTCCAATTTGATAATTTTAGGTTTTTGGGGGTTAGTTCTTGCAAAAGTTCTGCTCGCATATAACTTTAGATTTAGCAATCTCATTTAGTCACTTGTACTGTTCATTCAAGCAGGCAATGCAGATGCTTAACTGTTTGGAATGAGGGCTTTAATTTGAATTTCTTTTGGACTGGAATCCTTAGCGCTCACCTGGATTTTCTGCTGAAACCAATGGAACACCTCTCTGTGCTAAAACTCTGAAGTCTCTTGGTTAGTTGCACTGAGCTCTGGGATGACACTGCAGAAGCAGGACCAGGTGACCCAGTGTGATCCTTTCTATCCTGACCCATTCAGTGAGTCTGAAATGCCTCACCAGCTCAGAGTGAACTAAGTGGTGTCTCTGTAAGAAAGTCTCCCTTCTGAGGAAAGTCTTGTCCAAGGGCCAGGCCAGTGCTCCCGTGAACTGCCCAGCTGCTGGCACTAACACTAGGGATAAGTGCTCCTGCTTGTGGAAGGGTCCCTCATTCTATTTGTCAACAAAAGTGTTGTGATGCAATGAAATTATCTGCTCTGGGCTGTGAACGGTCCAGGACTTGCTTGAACAGCACCATGCTTTGTGGTTCACTTCAGTTTTACTTTACTACTGCTGAGAAAAAAGATTTCAAGAGGAACATACTTCATTGTTAGTGAAATTAGCACACCTTTTCTGTCTGTCATTGAAAAAAATTCAAATGGCAGTGAAAAGGGCAGAAAAACTTCTGCAAATGCTCCAGAGTTTCAGTTTTATTTTTTGCTGGAGGAAAAGGTCTAATGATAGAGCTGTACATCAGAAATGACTGCAGTGATGTGCTTAACTTACCTGTGTATCTATCTTTGATTCCACACATCACACACTAGGATTTACTCACTGGTGAGATGAGGGATGGTATCTCTGACTGTGAAATTTGCTTGGGCAATGTTATCACATTATGGGTTTTCAGAAAAATCTATTGAAAGTCACACAGATGCCCCACCTGCACTTCCTGGTGAAATGGGGAAGGAAGTGGAGGCTGTGGCTCTGCAGCTGTGTTGTCTTCTCTCTTTCATCTCCTTCCATCTCTGTAGTACTCCAGTCTTAATGTCATGGACCTCTTTGGGACTCTTAAATTATTGAAACACATTAGGTAAACTTATTAATAGAGGCTGCTTCTCCATTTCCTGGCATTTTGTATAGCTTACATTGCCTATTTTATGTGTCTAATAATGAGACACTTGCTCTGGGCTATCAACCATCATAGGATTCACAACCCTTTGGAGGTGCCTTTTTCACGTGATGACAGTTCAGGCTGCCAGCTTTGAATAAATTCATTGCTTGAGGTTGTAGTTAGGTGGGCTCAACACTTCTTCTGCTGTCATCTAAGTACATGAATAGCAGGGTTTCAAAATGCCCTCACAAAATTCTAGAAAAGGACTTGAGCCAGTGCAGAATCGGACACATTTATTTCAATAGTCTAATCCCTGATTCATGTTAGGTAGAGACAGAATTTATCTCTTGATTTTTAGTGAATCAGAGAGAGTGCTGAGAAACTCCTGCATTCAGAAGCACTCAAGTCCCAGAAAGGAGGTGCCAATTTTCTGCAAGCCTGGGATACAGAAAATACCACTGCATTAACCATAGCAGATATTGCTGTTTATTTTCTTAATGCCCTTTTGTATTTTAACAAATGGCTGTAATAATTTTCATCCTCCTTTTGAGGTTTGATTAATTGGTTCATTGTGTTCTTTCCTCAGAAGGAAATGTGTTACTGATATCCCTTGGTATGAGTGACATATGGGTTCTAGCTGAAATGATAGAACGTCCTTTCATTTAGCAAAACAAAGATATGCTTGGCACTCTGTTCTTCTTTGCTACTCTTCCAGCCAAGTTTAATTTGTGAGAGTGATGTGGCTTCTTTGTCATTGGTTATGGTGACAGAACTTCATCTGGGTGAGATTCTTCATGCTTGTGAGGTGAGGTCCATAGGGTGGCAGCAATAATGACAGAGGTGCTGTTTTCTCTATTTTCTTCTGCCAAAGTGTTTAATGTTGCAGCTCAAATCAGCCAACAAATAGAAAAGGATGGAAATATCTGAAAATATGAAAATGTCCTACTCTGTATGAGTTCTTTCCTTCCTTTCAAATTTTCTGGTAGCTATTTTTCTTTTTAAAATTCTGCATTTTATTTTAAGATGATCTTCTAGAAAACTATAAGGTGAAGTCTGTGTTAAAGGAAATTGCCTTGAAGTGCAGCAATGGAAATGACTTACATTCTTCAGGATTCAAACCAGTTAAGAAACGGGGTGATTCCAGAGTTTTTTTCTGCATGCTTTGCTGCATGTGAGAATACACCCACTGTGAGCCTTCATTTCAAGCCCAAACCTTCTCTCAACACGTTGGACCCTGTTATGAATGAACATGGTGCTGTTTGTGTCCTACTGACTGTTTCTTCCTTGTGTGCTTGTCACAGCACTGCTAATTATGGGTGACTATTTTAGGAATCTTTGGAATGTCATGTACATTTTGTCTCTTCAATAAATACCAAATTGCAAGGCTGTTGCCAGTTCAGGAATTTTTATTAACTTTTAATTCCTTATTTTATTTTGGACACTGATAGGTAGGGTACTTTATTCATTCAACTGTTGCTTTTTTACTGTGTAACTGAGATGAATTCCGTCTTTCAGAGAAACGAAT
>VYZP01067219.1:0-18655 GCA_013400635.1 Hypocryptadius cinnamomeus
TCGAGTCCCCCTCGGGTCCACTGCAACAATCATTGAATATAGAATATAGATTGTTTTTATTAACAAAAAGCATATAAATCTCTACTGAGTCTCTATTTAGGTACTAATCAAACATGTAATCTAATTTACTAACCAAGATATCATGAAACTCCTTCAGAGCAGTTGGAAGTGTCCCTGATACATAAATCAATGTAATTTCAATTCTAGTTGCCAATAGATTTAAGTTTTTAGAAGTGAAGTACACATACCAGTGACAACTTAGTTTATATATCTATTAATGGAATCTTTCCCTGGTATTTCTTAATATTTTAGCACTACTTAGATAGACTTGCTGAAATTAGGTTTACTAAAATTGATAAAATTTGGTGAAAGTCCTGCTGGTTTTCTGGTTTCTGCAGTGAAGAAACTAAAAATGAAGTCTCTTTATTTTGTTTCAGCCCATATTTAAGTAAGTCTGACATCCATCCTGTTTGCAAACTTTTATCAAGAGGCAAAAAATATTTATTTATTTATTCATTGACTGAATATATCTGTGGTCCCTAAAACCCAACTTCATGTAATAGAACTGATGCCTTGTGAAGGCTGACCTAGAACAGAGGATAGATGGAGTTAAAGAATAAAGTAGGTATTTATTAACAGGCCTCAATGGACACACCTTGGGCAGTACGAGAGTCCAGCCAGGGCTACACCTAAGATGAACCCAAAATAGCCACAAAAATGGACGACTCGTCATGGGGTCTCTCACTTTTGTAAGTTCTGGTCTATTAGCATATTGGAGTTAATTGTCCCATTATAGCTTTAACTTATAAAGTCCCATCCTTCTTGTTTTTCTCTCTTCATTCTGCCATTGTTTATGCTCTTGGGCCTAAGATTTGGATTGGCTGTCTTTGGTACCCAACTAGAGAAGGAATTGTTTTGTCTACCTACTCTGTGAAGAGAGCTTACCATCCCTTAATACAAAGCTCAGAACTACACGCTAAAGCAGTACAGAATCTGAAAAACAAAAAGCTAAAACCTGAGGCATCAGCTTAACTGGACTGAATTGCTTTTGTGAAACACACTGAGAGATATAAATACATAGTACTTAAATACATGGTTTGTGAATGTCACAGCATATGCCACGGTCCAGTGGGCCATGATACAGAGAGAATCACCATACAATTTCAGACATCTTTAAACATTCACCCATACAGAGTAACACAATGCCACATTAGAAGGCTTCAGGCATCTGCCTTTCTTGTTCTTTAGCCCAACCTTTTATACCCCTCATCATTCATGCATTGCACCTGTATGCCTTCTGTTCCCTTTTGTGATTGGTCAGTGCATCTGGGAACTCCGTGTCTCATTACCTTCAATGCTGTTCACCTGCTTTTCACAGCTGTAGCCCATTAAGGGATAAGGCTCCACTACAGCCCCACTCCCAATTACCACAGACTGTGTGCCTACACGTGGAAGCTGACTTGACAGCAGTTGAGTTGGAAGTTTGCTTAAAAATCAGCAGGGCTTTCTAGTCAAATATGTCTAAGAAATAGGATTTTTCAATGACTTCACACTGAAGAACATTGGGGCAGGATCATTATTATCCAGAAACTTTAAGGTGTTATTTTCCATTTATGAAGATATAGGCCTTCAGAGCCTCAACTACAGAGAAAAACAGATTAGCTTTAAATATATTAATAGCTTATTCTGCTTCCATAATCCATGGTAACACTTTTCCGCATCCTGTCTTTCTGTTGGTTATTGATTCCCACCCATCCTACAGTGAGGCTTGGAAAATTATGAATATGTTTTTTGGTTTGAGGACTTCTCTCAGTGAGCAAAGCAATGTTCACACTGGTATCCCTGTATCTTAAGAATTTAAAATTTAATTACAGTGCTCTGGAGAGACATACACAGCAAAACACAAAAATGGTATAAAGAGGTAAGATTGTGAGGTATAATGAAAATAGGAAATAATACATTAATATCTTGGATTAACAAGCAGAAAATGTACTTCCTAAAAAAAGATTCTTCACAAATTTTCCCAAAGCAAAATATATTATCTAAAAAAGTGGAAGCTAGACACTATCCTTTCACAGTGTTAATAGCTTAGTCCTCATTTCTTTTTATATACTTGACTTCATATTTATTTTGTGAAGGCTTTTTTGACTTGTAGTTTATTCAGTGAAGGCTTTTTTGACTTTGTAGTTTATTCGGTAAAGGATGTATTTGTAGACATGCCAGTGTGCAAAAATTTGCATGGATTTTCTGCTAGCAGTTGACCATTGGTAGGCGAGAAGCAGGGTGGCAGATCATCTGCAATAGGTGGGTAACCCCACTGATATTGTTGTAAGGAGATCACCAGGATAGAACTTGGCTTTTCTGTCTTCCAATGTGCTTGGAAATTTAAGATGGCTGAGAAGACAATGAAGGAATCTCCTAGTAAGCCTCAGAAGAAGAACATTAAAAGAAATGCTCAGAAAACACACAATTTGTGTATGAGTACTGCCACTCGCAGGAAATGCTGACGAAACATAACGTTCTACCAAGATGAGAGACTTTGAGGGCAGGGGTTATTCTGCATCAATGTTCAGAAAAAACCCATCAAACAAGATCCCCGTTTTTCATTTTTTGCAGCAGATTAGACTCAGATGAGTCTATTACACTTCAGCTATAGCAATTACTTCTTGCTCAGCATTCTTCTCCCTTTTGGATCTCTAATTTTTCCCATGATGTTTTGTATCTAGAGTTGAGATTTTTTAGGAGACTAAAATTAGGCTCACTTTTTCCAGGTTTAAGTAATTTTTACATCTCACACTATTTTCAGTAGACGAAACTCTTTCTTTGTACCTCAGCAAAGACAAAACCCTCACCCTGGCTCATTTCTAGCAAATAAAATCTGGTCTACAGTAGGAAAAGCCTGAAGGAGCTTCCTATCAAATATTTGGTCTTGGTGGGGAAAATAGCTACATGTGCTTATATCTATATATTTCAGCAATCCATCCTCTCTATGGCAACGCTACATAAACCAGTGTGTGGTGGTGCACATTTTATTTCATTTACCTTCCCTTATTCTGTATTGCTTTTGTTATCTGTCATGGGTTGGTACTGGCCAGATACCAGGCACCCATGAAATCCATTTGCTCACTCCCCTCTGCAGCTGGACAGAGGAGACAAAAATTTAACCAAGGGTTAAATTGAGTTGAGATGAGGACCAAAAGAGAGATCACTCATCAAATACTATCATGGGTAAAACAGGTTCTAAGTAGAGACATAAAGTTAATTTATTTTTAACAAAATCAGAGCAGGATAATGAGAAGAAAAATAAGACCTCAAAAACACCTTCCCCACACGCCTTCCTCCTTCCAGCACTACCTCCTACCTCAGCAGCACAAGGAGACAGGGAATGGGGGTTATGGTCATTTCAACACCCCTGGCTTCATCCACTGCTCAGGGGGAAGAGTTGTTTTCCTGCTGCACTATGGAATCCCTCCCACAGGAGACAGTTCTCCATGAACTTCTCTGACATGACTGTCTCACAAGCAGCAGCTCTCTGTGAACTGATGCAGTGTGAGTCCATTCCCTGGGCAACAGTCCTCCCATAACTGCTGCGGCATGGGTCACTCTTCCATAGGGTGCAGTCCTTGAAGGACAGTCTGGTGCAGCCTGGGAGCAAGGCCCTCTCCCTGAGTCTCCCAGAGGATCACAGCCTCCTCTCAGGCATCCACCTGCTCCAGCACTGGGCTCTTCCATGGGCTGCAGGGGCACAGCTGCTTCGCCATGGTCTTTACCACAGGCGGCAGGGAAATCTCAGCTGCTGTGCCTAGAGCACCTCCTTCATCACTGACCTTGGTGTCTGCAGAGTTTTTCCAGCCACATGTTCTCACTCTGCTCTTCTCTGGTCACAATGCAAACTGTGCCCCAACCTTTGTTTTGATTTCTTCTTAAATCTGTTATCACAGAGGCATTACCACTGTTTCTAATTGGTCCAGCTTTGGCCAGTGGCATGTCCCTCTTTGGACTCTCCAGGGATTGGCTCTGCCTGACATTGGGGAAGCTTCTAGAAGCTTCTCACAGAAGCCACCTCTGTGGCCCCCCTGCTACCAAAAAACAGATCATGCAAACCCAATACATCATCATAACCCACTGATAACCATTTCCTCTCATTTAGAACATTTATCTTGGTGCTCCAGATGTGTAGACAGACCTGTTGAGAAACTGAAAATGTGAGTACCCTACATGGAAGTTGGAAAGAACTGGGCTCTGTCTCATCAATGCCGTTTTCAACACTAGATCTTTGGTTGTATACTGTTGTTAAATTCATTGAAGAGACTAACTGCACTCATTGAATTAGATATTTTGGCTTATGCAAGCCCAGTTCAAGTCCTGAGGCAAAATTGCTGAGTTTTAATCCAGAGTGTTTGCTGTAATTTTTGTGATAACATGGGCCTAACACCCAGATACCCCTCAATCCAACAAGATTCAACACAATGTTAACCATATATGAATTTAATACAGAACAATACAGATTTCATTTGAGAGGGTGAAAAATTTCAGGTTGATTGCTATTTTATCTGAACTGAATCCCTGAAGAAACAGAGTAACTTTGAAGAATATTTACTGTCTCATCTGGAAGAAACAACAAAAGAGAAGAAAACTTCCATCAGTCACTAAAGCAGCATTTTCATTGCACTTTTAAAGGGCTTGAGACCTTGGTTGAAAAACAGCTGTAAGGAGATGGAGAACTTTCTAATTCCTGAAGCACCAATAGATTTTATCACATTCAGGTGGTAGATGATTTGCTTTGAAGTTGAACTCTTTCACTGCTACAATGATTTATGGCTTGTGTTGTCAAGACTCAAAAATTACAATTTTTTGCATACTGTTTTCTTTGAGAGATCACAGTTCTGAAGTCTAAGCCCTAGTGGATTTGCTCCTTTGTCTTCTTATAGCACAGTAACTCATAAAAAACCCATCTAATCTTGTTCCCACCTGGGTTGCACAGTTCACTTTTGCATTGTTTTTTCTTCATTCCTCTGCTCAGATATTACAGGCTTCACAGATAAAACTGAGAGCTAATCTAGACCATATATACAGCCAGAGAATTTAAATACTTCACTGGTGTCTAATGAGGCAGGGGGGTGTTATCTGTTCCATATGCACTTGTTTAACAGATTGGAAAATCGAGAAAGAAATAATTGTTTATCAATAGTGCCTGATATAGAGTATGTGCAATATTTATAAGTCATTCTACTAAATATATTTTTGAAAAAGGAGTGGGATTTCTTTTTCTCAAATAAATACATTTGATTTTGTATTATAATGTTCTTCAATCCTTTCACCTTTGGCAGCCACTCTTATACATTCCATCTTTCCTCCCAGTATGATAGAAAAAAAGACAAATCCTTCCGACAACCCAGATTATTATTGGAAACAAAGGAAAATACATTCAAATCCATGTCATAAGATGCTATATGTATTAATTGAATTTTATATATATTACTTTAAGAACAATTAATTTTATAGTACAGATTGCTTAAATAGTGCTTTAGTTAAAACCTTCTCCAGCAAGAGATGGTGTTCAAATAAAATGTATGCTGCTAGACATCCATAAGGTAATGCCTTCAGAGTGTGTGCTGTGCTTTGCTGGGCTGTTTTAGGGGGCTGACCACTGAAGGGTCATTGTAATTCCAAATATTATATGTGCAGTGTGTGAAATGCTATCCAGCTTCACTTCTTTTTTTTCACTTTTATTCAGTTCCCTGACAAAAAGGTCACCAAAATGTCGCTATATTCTGTAGTCAGTGTCATACATCATATCAAGCTGAAATTTCCCTTCTCAGAAAACCATGCAAAAGCAGGGTGAACACTGCCACCACTTAGAAGTGCTCTGGTCTCAGATTTCCTAAAGAAGTAAGCTGGGAAAAGATGCTTTCTAAAAATTATTTTTATAAATTGGAGTCATACTGATTGCATGGTGTACATTGCAAGCAATCTGTTTTATTTCCCTTCTGTATTGACTAACTGACTGTGGCCACAGAGAGCAGCAGGCACAATTTTCCCAGGCATTGTGCTGGGGAAGACTGTGAGATCAGAGAAAAGAATGATAAACAATTCTTATCTTGACTTGCTGCACCTGTTGTTGTAGAATGTACTATGGAGATTTGTTTGCCAAAGGGTGATTTCTTGATTGGCCACTGGTGACGGTGTTTTAGATCAATTGACCAAGTAGGTTAAAGCTGTATCGGACTGTCCGCAAGAGCAATGAGTTTTCTTAGAAATATAGTATATTCTAGCAATAATATAGTATAGTATAGTATAGTATAGTGTAGTATAGTATAATAAATTGATTGATCAGCCTTCTGGAATCATAGTCAGTGCTAATTATTACCTGGCGAGGACCAATGCTACAATAACTAACTAGTGAAGTAACCTATAATTATGGTAATAATAATAAAAAAAATAAAATATTTTAAAGAGTTAAATAATTCTAATCCAGCACATTCAATTTTGAACTGCTAATATGATGTATTATTGGATATCCATTCTGTTGAGATAGCTTTCTTGGAGAGTAATCTTACAAGAACTGAGTGTTTCATGACATTGAAAGCTTTTTCAAGTACACAATGGGGATTTGTGTCCTATGTCCATATACTTGGAGATGCTGACCTGTAAAAATTTACTGGATAGATCGAAGCTTAGAAAAGTTTCCTTAAATCACACAATAGATAACAGATAACATCTCTGAATGGTGGAATTCCTTGGTCTGGGGCCACCTTCTCAGCTGGCTTCAAGTGTCACGATGTTATTCTTCTTCTACCTTTCCAAAATTTTATTTTAAACTTCTTGATTTCCAGCAGAAAACATGGGATTTCTCTGGATAAGATTTAGAAGAAGATTTTTAGCCTATGTAAACCCATGATTGCTCATCCAGAACTAACACCTCAGGGTGGATAAATAAACTCTAAGCAACTAAGACAGAACTCTGTTATACAGACAGAGGTAAGCAATGTTGCATTTCACAATTATGAAACACTGCAAATTCAAACTCCAACCCCTGCCCCACTAAATCAAGTTCCTTATAAGGATCAGTAAAGTAAGTCAACACACACACATCTGCGTCCTTTATCTGTGGATTAGCAATTCACCTTTAAAACAAAATTGCATTTTTATTAACCAGGAAACTTGAACACTAAAAAAGAATTAATGGAAGTTTTTGGTTCAGCTTATGACTTTTTAATGTTCAGCTTATGACAATAAGGTTTTAAATAAATTTTGGCTTCTACAGAAATTAATATTTTCTTCTCAGCCATCTCAAATGATTGTTTCTGAAGCCAGAAGATTTGTCTTCTGTACTCCACAGTATGATCTCAGACAAAAAGATTGACATGAGAATTTGTAGCAATTGTTAATTTATATCGTCCAGAAACTCCACTTCTGAATTTCACAAAAAATGTCTCCCTTCAGTTGTATCTTAAATTTTTATCAGACTCTGGAATGAAAACTGAGCTGTAATTCAGTAAAGTACTGAGCACATGGATAACTTAGAGTAATTCTTAGTCCCAGCAAAGTATGGATTTAGGAATGGCTCAGTGCTTAAAAGTAAGTATTGTTGAACTCGAGTTAATAAGAATTGCTTAACAATATATCAAGCATTGTTACACTACTTATTTTATGCAGCCTTGTTTTCCTTCCTTTCAGGAAGGAAGAAAACTGCAAGGTCAGAAAAAAATTAGTTTAGGCAAAATATGTTTTTGTGGCAAAAATCCAGAGTATTGTGTGCATGACTAGACAAACAGATCAGTTTATATTGGTTATTTTCATCACAGCACAAGTAGTAAGCAAAGATATTATTGCTGAGCATGAAACAGCATGAGAAGCATCTTTTCCTAGAGAAGCAAAGACAATAATTTTTCTCTATATTGTAAAAGGTAATTTGAACTTCCAATAAAGTACCATCAGAGCATAGTAAGAGGTCAATGGCATGAGTATAACATCATAGAGATTATTGCCTGGCCATTTGGAGCTATCTCAGAGCTCCTTTGACTGGGGACCTCTTTAACTGGAAGAAGAAAGTCTATGGTTCATTGTGGCTGCAGTACGTGCAAAGACCTGAAGCCAACAGATTAGCTACAGCTGGATAGACACATCTGAATATGTGGTAGTTTTTTCCTACAATTGTCAAAATTCTAGAAGAAATCGGTTAAAAAAATATGCTCTGAACATATCTTGTTTATGCCAGGGGCCATTTTAATAATTTTTTTTTTCTTTCATTCTATCTTTCCTCTTATTTACTTTGCCTTTTAACAGAGGAGAACTTGGCTGTGTTGCAAAAACCTAGAAATTGCCACTTCTGGGGGTCCACTGGCATCATGAAGACTTCAGAATTCCTGTGAAATGTACACAGTCTTTTCCAAAATGGATGATTTTGCTGACAGAAGCATTGAAACAGCTATGATTACTGGACGCTGTATTTTCATTTTTACATCAATAGAATAATATATCCCTTTGGGCTTCTGTGCTTGTGTCTGGTGGTCATGATGCAAAAGATTTTTATGGACTGGTAACAAACAAATACAGGACCCCTGAGAAGGCTGATTTATTAATACTGAGTTGGCTCTTAATGGCTCTAAGCTGTTCATATGTGGCAATAATCAACCCCCACATACAACCCAGAGGCATCTTGGTTTTTTGTAGGACAATCGTGCTAAAAATATTTTTGCACAAACCAACTTAGGAGTAGCAGAATTCATGCTTTATCTTAATTTGTATGGCTTCTTTTAAAAAAAGAAGAAAATTACTTTGGGTGTGCAGTTCTCTCCTTCTTTGCTTAATAAACAGTCTCTCTTTGTTCAAATCATGATGGTGTGGTCTAAGAGTACAGGAAATGCTGTGGAGTAAAGTCAAAGGGGGCTCTTGCATTAAAAGATTGGATGGGTGAAGAAAAGGAAACTATTCTCTTCAGCTGAATCTTGTCTCATTACAAAAAGCCTCCCACATCTCTTTTTGGTTCCTGTGCTTTAGCTCAGATTGTGAAGGTAGGTTTCAATTACCCTTTCCTTCTGCTTTCTGGAGGTTTTACAGTACATGCATGGATTTACTCTCTTCCTTAGAAACAATATATGAACATCTTCTTCACTATGAACAAGTAGAGAAGTAAATGCAATCTTCAGCATGGACTTCCTGCTGTAAGTTTAGTTTTGAAAACTAGAAGTTTTCCTGTCATACAAAAGGAAACAGAGATCTTTCAGCATAAGCCTCATGTCTGCTTGTGTCTGACTCTATTCACATTTTAATGGGAAAAAAATCTGACCTTACAGCAATCTGTCTTATGTTTTAAAAGACTGACAATATAAGAGATGAAGTAGATGTATCAAAACAGTAATACTCTGTTGATAACCCAGATTTATTTCTTGCCCTAAATTTCTTGTCATAAATAACAGTATGAATTACTCTACAGTATGCCCTTTCTGAGTACACTTGGTTCATAAAAGTCCTCTTGCTTAGTAACATGTGCAGACAAGAAATCCAGCTGCCAAATGTAAAATTTCTAAGAAATCTGCTGTTTTTCTTTTCTCGATGGAAATGTTCTGGAAAATATTTTTTTTCCAATGAATATTTCAATACATTGGTCATTGTTTCTGTTAAAAATTTCCCTAATTTTCACAATGTAGGCTTCAATGTTAAGTATTCTACTGCAAATCATTCTCTATTTTGATTCAATTTGTGTTCAATAATACTGATGAGTTTTGCACAATCAAGCAGAAAGTTGGGAATGTTTCAGTGCAAAATCATGTATACAATAATTATTTTTTTTCAAAAACTAACATATGGAATACTACATGCTACATGCATACTACAGAACAACATACTACAGATTAACCTTAAGTGCTACAAGGATTCTATTTCTACTGTCCTGGGATGGAATAGTTAGAAAAAGAAACAATTCCTTAAATATTTTCCTAATATGATAAGGTTAGCTACTTTTTGTAATAAAAAACTTAAAATACCTTGGAGTTCCATGATTTTGATATGATTTGCTGGATGTTTGGACCAATAATGGGAACTGTAATAAATTGTAGGCTTTCCATTTTTGCAATGCCTATCATCACACGTGTATGACTGAGTAGCTTCCCTCAGCTTTGCCTAAATTATCTGCAGCTTCAGATTTTAACCTGAAAATAGAGTAGTATACAATTCATGTCCAGTTTGTTAATTGTCTTATTTAACAAGACCTACATAGAACACGACGTTTTTTCAAGATACTGAGCAATTCAGAAACAGGCGAACTCTGAGAAACCGTTTGTCTTAGACTGCATTAACTCAGTCATATTACATATTATTTTTTCTCTATGGGAAACAATGTGTGAAATTTTGTGAATTTAATAAAATGGAAAGATCAAATTTAATAAAATGGAAAGGTCAAATAATAGGCTGTGAACCTGCTGTACAAAACAAACAACATACTGCTTGCTTCAGAATTTTCAGATTTTTGAGTGCTTAATGTCACAATATTCATGATGGAAAACTGTAGTTATTTCTTGGGAGTGTGCCTGGGGTATGTCTGATTTTTACTTTCAAAAAAACAGAAAAAGGGATAAATTGTTAAAAACATCTGGTGTTAATTAACATATAAGACTTATTCACTAGTTCAATATCAGTGTTTCTTTACCAATTTCTGCACAATCTTCCTCTGAAACAGATCAGTGGTTTGTGGGGTTTTATGTTTTTTGGGTTTTTTTTGGGGGGGGTGGCTATTCATTTGTTTTCCTGGTTTTGATTTATATATGAGCAATCCTCACAGTTTCTGAGTTTTCAAATCTTATGAACCCCAGGTATCTGATGAAGTTCAAATGTTGCATTAGGATCTCACCTACTACCAAAATTCCTTTCAAGATTCAAGTTTTTATCAACCTCAGCAGAAAGATTGATCTAATCTCTAATGTTTCTATGTTGGCTGAGCAGAAATGGACCCTTCTTTGTTTTCTGTGATCCATCAAAAGTTTCTGCAAAATAACAACTCTGTGGCTTCCAGGAGGTGTGGAAATAGTTGGGAGCTTTCAGATGGTGAAGAGTGAACTTACTCCTTCCCAGCTATCATCCAGGTCAGAACTCAAGTTAAGTGCCATATCAATTTGCTGGCCTTCCCTGACTGTTGTATGTTTTACTAACTAATCTCATAATAGCACTAAAACACAGCAGAAAATTACTGTAATAAGTACAGAATAAGTAAGGAGGCAAAATTATTAACAGTACTATGTCAGCATATTGAAGCTGCTGCACCATAAACACTAGATCTAAAATCAAGACCATTTCAGGGCCAATAAGTTATTAGATGGCACAGTTTTTCTTCAGATATGACTGAACTCATCACTAAATTTGTCACTACTCACCACCACTGACACACCTTCTTTCAAATTCACAGTTCAGTTTTTTAAGTGGAGCAAATCAGATTCAATAACAGACTTTCTTATTTTCAGACAAGTGAAGGGCTGGTTATCATTAAACACCTCTTGACTGGAACAGTTACTCAGGAAGTGGTAAGACAGACCCAGTGCTGTTCATCAACCAAGATTCCTCTTTCCTGCATGCTGATGCATGCATGCATCAGCAGGAGTCTTCTCTTCTTTGGTGCTGACTTGAGAAGTGGCTTTGATTTTGGTTTTTTGCAAGAGTATGGCACTGAACTATTTCTGAAAGCAGGTTCCAATGATTATTTTGCTGAAATACAGGATAATTCTTCTAAACTAATGCAATAGTTTTGTTCCTGGAGGATCCAACAGGCCTGCAAAGTGAAGTGGTTGCAAACAGGAAATATTTATGTTGAGTTACTCAGCCTGCAACATTTTTAGGATGCCCAGAAGCAGAAAACTTCACAAAATTTCAATACAACAATGTAGTACACAGGAAATGTACATGCCATTTGTAAGAAGTAGCAACTGAAGAGGTCCGACTGCTCTGAATTCAGATGCCATTGTTGAATCTAGTCACAAAATCCTTTGTTGAATTCAGTCACAAGACCACATTTTCTGTCTCCTGATTCAATATCCTATCCAGAAATCTATCTTCCACTATTAAATATGGTCTTGGTCTTCCTGATTATTGTTGAACTTCACAAGGAAGTTTAAATGATTTACTGGAATGTGATATTTAAATCCTTAAGTGTTCCATACTTTGATGTTTAGCTCATATTAAAAAAATTAATTTGATATTGATAGCATTTTTTTGGCCTAAGATTTATATGAATTTCTTTTCTTTTATAATGTTTTGGCTAAAGATTTTAGCTTAGGTTTGAAAATTAAACAATCTGAAAATTCTAGTGTTTGAGAAAGAATGTTATATAATGCAAATCCTACAGAAATTTAAATAGCAAGGTCCTTGCTTATGTGACCATACTCAGAAATTTTATTATTGGATTCCCCAAAAAGTTAGTTGTTCAGAATCTGAACAAAGAATCTGAATCCATGCCAACTGTCAAAACACTTATTAGTAATACATGAATAATCTATCACTAGAGAGAACCATTTTTTCTCAAGTGTTTGGACTCTAAACAAAGATACCTTTTTTTTTTTTTTTTTTTTAAGTCAGAGTTCCCAAGACTTAAATATGGTCTTCAGATCTAGGCATGGCTCCTAGAAATTACCAAAACAAAACAAAAAATATGCTTACTGAGAATTCCATAGATATCAGTGGACAAAATTTGACAAACAAGGCTCTTTTCTAGTGTTTTACTCTGCCATACCTGGAAACAGTAGGTAGGAAAGACTGCTATTCCAAAGTTGGGGCAGATGTTATCTCCCTAATATAGAATCATATTTATTGAGTCCAACTGAAAACCTTACGCTGCCAATCCTACCACTAAACCATGTCCCTCGAATGTCCCAGCTGGACATGTTTTAAGTACCTCCAGGGCTTTTAACTCAACCACTTTCCCCAACAGCCTGGTCCAGTGCTTTGCAATCCTTTCTGTGAAGAAGTTTTTCCCACTATCCAATCAAAACCTCCCCTGGGACAACTTGAGTGCTTTTCTCACTTGTTCTATCACTTGCTCTTTTGGAGATGAGACCAGCACCCACTTCTCCATAACATCCTTTCAGGCAGCTATAGAGAGTTCTAAGGCCCCCCTGAGCCTCCTTTGCTCCAGACTAAACACCCCCATCTCCCTCAGCTGCTCCTCACAGGACTTTTGCTCCAGATGCTTCACCAGCTCTGTTGCCTTTCTCTGGACACACTTTAGAAACTCAATGTCTTTCCTGTACTCAGGGGCCCAAAACTGAACACAGTACTCAAGGTGTCACCTCACCAGTGCTGAGTACGTGGGAGTGATCACTGCCCTGATCCTGCTGGCCACACTGGCCATTGGCCTGCTTGGTCCCCTGGGCACATGCTGGCTCATGTTCTGCTGCAGCTGACCAGCGCCCCCAGGTCCCTTTCCAACAATCAATTTTCCAGCCACTCTATCCCAAGCACACAGCATTGCATGGGGCTGATGTGGCCCAAGTGCAGGACCTGGCACTTGGCCTTTTTGACCCCCATAAAATTGGCCTTGGACAACAGATCCAGCCTGTCCAAATCCCTCTGCAGATCTTATCAACACTCCCAGATAACATGCTGTCATTTGCAAATTTGCTGAGGGTGCAGTCAATGATCCCCTCATCTTGATCATTGACAAAGATATTGAACAGGAAAGGTCCAATACTGAGCCCAGAGAGGCACCACTCATGGTGTTCCAGCTACCATGTGAGTTTAACTCCATTCCCTGCCACTCTCTGGGCTTCGCTGTTCAGCAAGTTTTTATCCAGAAAATGGGTCCCACATCCAAGCAATGAGTAGCCAGTTTTTTCAAGAGAATATTGTGGAAATCAGCATCAAAAGCTTTACAAAAGTTGAAGTAGTTATTATCAACACTACCATAAACAGCCTTTCCCTCATTCACTAAATCATGCTGTAATAAGAAGGAGATCAGGTTGCTCAGAATGGACCTACCTCTCATAAACTAATGGTGGCTGGATCTGATCCCCTGGTTGTCCTATACATGCTGCATGATGGCACTCTAGATGTTCAACATGTTCCATTCTAAATAACAATTTTGAAATTTAGGTAATTAAAGCTCCCATTCATATTGTATAAGGACTTGACAATGAACTATAGGGAGATTTCAGAAGCAACATTAACAGTTCCATAGATAAAATTTAAAACATGTTATGAATGAGGGGTGAAATAAAACTCAACGTAAACTTCCATGAAATGTCTGCAGTTTAGTATGAGTTTGAATTTATGTATTAAGCAAAACACCACCTTTGGCATGCTAGAAGGAAACATCTCTAGGCATCTGAGTAGTTATCCATTTGTAGTGACAATAGGTGTGAGCATGTATGACAATAAAACTTAATTTATTCAGCTCTTACTGAAAATTATGTGTAATTTTCATAACAAAATATCAAGAAAATTTGTGGAATCCTTGAAAGAAAAATATAATTGAAAAATCCTAAAATTATGAGTATGCATCACAGCAAGAAAAGCAAACTTTTTTAAGGATTAACTTTTAAAAGAATATTTGTCCCAGGCAATGTGACTAAACAGAGTTTCCACCTCGTGAAGTTTTCCAGCCTAGAATCAAAAAGTATTTAAAAAAAAGGGGGGGAGGGGGGGTGTGGAGATGGAAAATACACAACCATCCTGCAAAAGTAACTATTTATCGTTGTTTATTGTAACTGACACTCTTATGGGTAATCTTGCATTTCCTTTTTAAAAAGACAACTGAGTTAAACTGTGCAGGTCTACCACAGTAACCACTATTGTCTACAACTAAAATCCCACAATAAATCAGTCTCCACTGATTTCTTTATTTAAATACCACTTTTCTTTAAACTTAAATACCATACCATCTTCCCTGTTGTATTTAGGTTACTGTAATTAAGGAGTAGCCAGAAGTATCCTACTTTTGGAGAAAGAATTATTTTTCCATTCATTCTGATAAGTCACAAGAGACTATTGCAGAAGGTAGAATAAGCTCTGGTTTTGCTTTAGAGTTGAAACTTTTCTATTTCTTTGTGATCCAGTGCTGTAGGTTAATGCTGGCTGGATGCCATGCATCCACCAAAGCTGCTCTATTGACTCCCCTTCACAGCCAGACAGGAAGGAGAAAATATAATGAAGGGTTCATGGGTTGAGATAAGGACTGGGAGAGATCGCTCATCAAATACCATCCTGGGCAAAACAGGCTCTAATTAGAGACATGAAGTGAATTTATTACAAACAAAATCAGAGCAGGATAGTGGGAAAATAAGCCCTTAAAAAACCCCTCTCCCTTACTACCTAGAACTGTCTCCTACCCCAGCAGTGGAAGGAGACAGGGAATGGGGGTTATGGTCAGTTCATCCCTTGTGGTTTTCGTGCTGCTCAGGGAGACAAGTGCTTTTCCTGCCGCACCATGGGGTCTCTCCCACAGGTGACAGTTCTTCATTAGCTCCATCTCCATCTCACAAGCAGCAGCTCTCTGTGAACTGTTGCAATGTGAGTCCATTCCCTGGGCAACAGTCCTCCCATAACTGCTGTGGTATGGGTCACTCTTCCACAGGGTGCAGTCCTTCAAAGCTAGTCTAGTGGGAATTCCTCTTGCCATTGGCCTCTCACAGGATGCATGGGGCCTCCTCAAGGCATCTACCCACTCTGGTGTGGGCTCCTCCATGCGCTGCAAGTGTACCTCTGCATCCATGTGGTCCTCCATGGGCTGCAGGGGCACAGCTATGTCTTCAGGTCACCATGGTCTTCAGCACAGGTGGTAGGAAAATCTCAGCTCCTGTGCCTGGAGCACCTCCTCCCTCTCCTTCACTGACCTTGCTGTCTGCAGAGTTGTTCCTCTCACATGTTCTCACTCTGCTCTTTGGCCACAATGAAAACTGTGCAAATAACTATTTTTCTCTTTCTTCTTATATCTAAGAGACATTGGCACCATTTCTAATTGGCCCAGCCTTGGCCAGCAGCACATCCGTCTTTGCAGCCACCAGGAACTGCCTCTGCTATACATGAAGGAAGCTTATAGCAACTTCTCACAAAAGCCGCCCTGGTAGCCCCCCTACTACCAAAAACCAGGTCATGGAAACCCAATACATCCATACATATGGCAGTCACACAACATAATTATAGAAATATAAGGAATTACAGAAATATGAGGAATTTCACAATACGTATATGATGTCATGTTGCGAGTTGTGAAAAACCTGAGGCCAAGCAATCATTAGTTAGAAATTAGTTAAGCACTGCTTTATTATCAGCAGTGATGACAGAGACGGGGAGACTGTGAGATGGTCAAAAGAATCCAAATTTATTCTGGACTACCTATTCTTATATACTACTATTCCTACTATTTTAGGAAGGCTAGTAATGTTTTACTGCAATAATTGGGTTAATCATCACATAAACAAACATATGAATTTTACAATATCTCTTGCTTGCAGAAGTCTTGATGTAATTTTCTTTTCCGATGAGTCTGATTTAATCTTCTTGCAATCTTCAAAGCTGTTTGTTCTTGCCAAGGCATCCTAATGTCAAATCTCTTATGGTAACCAGGTCCAAAGTCCATCATCTGTCTTGTGTGTCCCAATACTTTATCTTTTTTTAATTGCTTCTTATAGCCCTATCATTAAGATTCAACTCCTCCTTTTATTGAAACAATCGTTTTTAAAAATGAGAGATAGCGGTGTGCGCTCTTTGTAACACAAGAAAACAATCCAGTATCTGAAGATGGATGTGGAAATTATGTATTAACAGCTATATAGATGCCTGTCTCTAGGCAAAAGGAAGCCAGAATTTGTAACTGAACTCTACCGTATCTCCGAAGAGGTATCCTCATATGCTTTGTTGCCTCCTGCATTGATAAGAGATCTAAACTTTTCTGAACACAAGGTGAGACTTTATTATTGCCTTTAGATACTACAACATGCTGAAGGGATAGAAAGTCAGAAAAAAACATGCAATGAAGGATAACTTGAATAAGGCAACTAAAGATTCTATGTCTATATGCCATAAATAGGCTTTTGCCCTAGTCAGTATTTTTGATTACTGCATCTGAGATAAAGGCGTAGCCTTGGTAAAAGAACAAAGAGGAGGATTCTGGAGACTGGGAAAATTTCAAAAATGGGAGAAGAAGAAGCAGATTCATAACTTGAATCTGTACAAAAAGGCATATAAAAAGGAATTTTCAAGATATGGACAAATGACAGTCATAGATGTGAGGTTTTTCAGAATTTAGCTGAATCAAGACCCTAAGACTTTTTAAAGGCTTTAAAGTCTTCAAAAATTAAATGAAAACGTGAAGACCTTAAAATCTGCCACATTAACAGTTAAACTAAAATTGCCACCAAATTGACGTAGAAAAAGGAAACTGCAAAAGAGCTTCTTCTTATCTTCTAATCCTTCTAATCCCAGACTCTGGAAATAATCCCTGTGGATAGACAGCCTTCAAACTGCAGGAACATACTGGAGAGGAGGTTGAAGCTGATGGTCTCCACACATGCCTACAAAGTAGGCTGGTGTGGAGGGGGAAAGTTGTTTCTAACAGCTACCTCTAAATAACTAGCTGACATATCTTAGATATTTTCATAATAGAAAAAACTGCTTTATTAATGGCTCTCTGTATATGAATTAACATCAAGTTTTTTAATTTCTGGCATATGTCTACTGTTCCTCCAGAAAATTGCATTTAGTTCATTACAGATAATGTGCTAAAAATAAAGAATTTCTAGAATATGTGTGCTTGTGTGGCCTTTTCCTGTTAGAATTGTTTTTGTGGTCTCTGCTATTTTCTTACAGTACCTGCCTATCTAGCTATCTATAAAACATCTGGAAATAATCATAACACTTGCATCATTCAATTTTCCACCAAAGAAACTGCTAAAATTTGTATTGGAAGATGCCAAATATTTAACTAAAAACAGACATATGGAGCAAGAAGAGTGCCAAAATGTGTTGTAATTGAATTAGCATTTTTAGTCACCCAAAGTTGATGTCCTTTAATTTCTAACACTCACTTTTGAAGTGGCATGTTGATGTGTTTGAGAAATGATAGTATGCAGACATAACAGATCAGATATCTCTTTGTTCCAGTTAAGTGGTGAGGTCCAAAAGTTTGATATCTAGCAGTTATTTACTTTTTTTTTTCCATCCTGCCTGTTGGCATTCTTTTTGTTAAAAAAAATGTTGTTTTTTTCATTTTCATCTATTAGTAATTATTTCTTATTGGTGAAAGGGGATTGTTGGAACTCTTGGAGGAGACAACTCCTTCCAGAGAACACTCTTTAAATTGTCTCAAACCAAGACACCTACATCCCTCCTGACAGAGCAGATAACCTTATTTCTAGAACTTCCTAATGTCTGATACATCTTTGATCTTCAGGCTTAAGTTACTTTTTTTTTCTTTCATGGGTGCAATGAAATATATGTTATTATATATGTTAATATAAAATATGCCTTCCTGATGATTTTTATAACAATATTGCACCAACTGACAATATATCACTTCACATATAATAAATCTGAACTAAAAGAAAATGTGTTCTACATAATCCATTCTAACCTCTAAAGAAAGATGATAATGAAATGCTAGAATATTTTTCTTTGCTTGAAGACCATTAATATCTAGCATGCTGGAAAAGCTCATGTACAAGCATGTGGG
>VYZP01067220.1:0-87498 GCA_013400635.1 Hypocryptadius cinnamomeus
TATTTTGTTTTTCAAGCTATTTTTCACTCCTCCCCAAATCCAGACTGTCTCAAACTGAAACAAATATTTCTACCTCCTGTAATGTTCTGCAAAGTAGCATTATGTCTTAAAAGATTCAGATTTTCTAGCTGAATTTACTCACCTGTCACAATGACAAGGTTACCCTAATGTTCAAGCTGGCCTCATCAGCAACAGAAATCTACATGCATCATGGCAGATCAAAAGCTGCAGCCTCTGCAGAACATGGCAGGAGCACAAAGCACTGGAGTAGAAGAGGAAAATAAAATAGCAGTTTTTTAAGCAGGGAAATCTTAACTTCTAGCAGAGAAGGAACATCTTAAATGAAAACTGGCAGAGTCGGCACTGGTGCAGAACAAACACACCAGCAGATGTTTTAGGCTGAGCAACTTGAGTTTTTGATTGTTTGATGTGTAGGCAAGGGTTGGTACAAGTTCTACCGTGACAGTGCAAATCATGCGTGGCCTTTAGCTCTCAATGTGCTCAGGTGAAGAAATCACCATGTATTACATTATATTCAGATGGCACATGCTGAAATAGTAAATGCAAGTGGTGCTCTGAAAGTCCATAGCATACCTTGATAAAACTTCTAGTAGACTTTCAAGGCTATGCAGATTAAGGGAGAAGTGGGCAGGCTTTCCTCTATCATGCAGCTCATATAATTTTGTTAATTAATCTGCTGTTTCTAGTGAAATTTTGACATTCTTGGTCCTTCTGACATGGAAGTAAAGGGAGATGTCCTGCTAAGGCTAGGCATAACTAGAGCTTAATTACATGTAACATGAAAAGTTTGTAGGCATATTGCTATCAGGCTCAAACAGACTAAGCTCTTGAAAAAATCTGGAGTGAGCATGACAATAACAAACGTCAGAGTCTTTTAACAAGGATTAACAAGCTTTGTCTTCATGCTTGGGCACAATGGACACTGCAGTTTGCTTTGGCAGAGAAAGAAAATAATTGTAACTAAAGATGAACAAAGCTCTGGCGTTTTCAAGTAGACTTGAGCATTCTTTGTGCCTCTTTGCTGCTTCATCTGAAATCTTATTAAATGGCACGTGATTTACTTGCTGTTAAGTCCTCATTAATTTAACAATGAACAAATCTGAGTGGAATGAAAAGAGGCAGGATCAACTGATAGCACTCTGACACAAAGTAGAACAGAACCATAATCGCTTTACTAAATATAACTAAAGTCTGTACACTTCATGGCTGCAAAATTTGCTCTGAATTTTATTCTTTTCTCCCCAGATCATGCTCCAGTATTTTAACTTCATAACAAATCACAGGTTTTGATTTTTTTTTAAAAAAGCATGAATGGAGTTACCTGTCACAGATTGCAGTCAGTATTAAAAGAACCAGCTCTCATGGATGTTCTCCAACTACTGTCTCAGGGCCCCATGTTCTCCAGTGGGGCCCTGAGGTAGTAGTTGGAGAACTGCTCATTGTACAAAGAGCTTACTATTTCTGCAGCAGTCTGACAGTTTTGTTTTTGGTGATCTTCCTGCAATTGCATCTGGTTATTCACTTTTGCTACAGGTACCCCAGATCTTTCAGGCCTTATTTAGAGGTAAGAGAATCTTCCAAGCTGGTGCATTGTAAAGGAGAACTTCTCGATAATGACTTGTGACTGGAGCTGCTCTGTAAGGGAAGATGAGCTGGAGCAAAGGGTGACTGTAGAGCAGTGGTCTCTTGGATACAGTCCCAGAGTACCTGATCAAGGTAAGCAGAGCAGGTCAAGTGACAGTAACTGGGGCCAGTCACAGTCCTGTGATTGTCAGGCAAGTCTGTAGGGATAAGGCAGGTCCAAGGTCTAGCTAGGAAGGCAGAAAGGGGCCTGGGTGAGCAAGGTACTGGGCAAGTGTAGCCATAATCTAGCTGAGGCAAGGATTATGGGCAAGAAAATGAGGCTACTTGGACTTGAATCTACACAGTCTTGAAGATGTAAGTGCTACCTAATATCTCTCAAGAACAGGGCTTTTGGGACCAGGGAGGGCCAAGCAGAAACTTCTATGAGAGCCTTTGAGCAACAATAATGTTAAGTATTGCATAAGCCACAGCTGAGGGTGTTGGAAGCTGTTTTCCTTTGCTCATCTAAACTATGCAGTGGGTGGTTAACAGCAAGCTTGCACAGAAGCTAAGAACAGAGTTTTGGAGCCATGTGGCTATGGGAATCTAGGGGCCTGACCAGTTCTGTGCAGCTCCTGTTTTGTCTCATATCACAAAATATTCCTCTCGGGCTTTATGGCACATCCAGACTGCCTTATTTTGATGCAGTGCTTCTGACCTTGGGCTCCATCTCAGACAGGCAGTCTTAACCTTGTGTCAGACCCTTTGTAAACTTTAAGTGTTCTCCAAAAGTTTTGGTGTGCATCGGGATGTTGCCTCTACATAATCTGAATAACACCAGCTGAGAGGAGTTGCCCCTGAGCAATATCCCCATCAGCCTCTCTCTTGTGACTGGAGTACTATGCCAGCCATTACTTCAAGTGCCACGGGCCTAATCTTGTAACTCAGCCATTTTCTTTGCCACTGGGTCTGCTTCAGTTTGCTGATGTTGGCTGCTGTGATCTGCCATAGGAAAGCAAACTGAAGCTAGGAGACCTTAGAGCTGACTGAGCACTTGGATTCATCTTCCCAATGTGTTTCCTATATGGCTCATTACACTCCTTCTTTATATGCTTCTAAAATGGGGTGTTTATTATATACATATGTCTCCATAGGCTGCAGTGCACAATATAAAAGATTTTTTTATTTACTCTGTGTGTGGGAGTAAATGTGATTTAGATTACACAAGACTCTCACCTTTCTTCAGTTTTGCTTTATCTAAGGCAAACATTTGCTAAATTGACCGAGGTGATAGTTGAGTGTGTCTCTTGATGGGCAGTTAAAACAGCAGCTGCTTGGGTTTGTGTCCTGGGATGACTGTGCATATGGGAAGAGAAACCTCTCTGCTGGGAAGGTTCTGTGGGTACTTACTACCTGTGTCTACCTTTATACCCAAGTACCTGGTGGATGTGTCTAAGCTTTTCAATTCTGGCAGAAGTGCAGAAAAGCAGCAGGACTTGTCCAGAAATGTTTGTTAATCTTGGAGCAGAGTCCTTATCTTAATCACCCATCTCTAGCCAGAGATGAGTCAGAAGCCCACAAATTCTTGACATTCTGCTCTGTGTCAGTCTGACACCAGTCTCCTGTCCCTCAAAGACCACATTTATCTGCACTTATAGATGGGTCCCTACCTTTGGCTTTTAATGCAGCTCAGTGGAAGTTCCATATATTTGTTCAGTGATAGGCACGAACAAGGTATTCATCTAGGTCCTGGCATCAAGCTGGAGTTTGAGGGGCATATAAATTCAGAGTTAAAAGGACAGGCAAAACACATGGGTTTGAACATGAAAGGTGTACAAGATTCTTCACCAGCTATGCTAAAGGGTGGATTAATTTTATCCTCATGACATGCTGGGAAAAGTCAACACTTCATCTCCCTGAAAGACACCATATGGCCTGGCTAGTTTTCTTCCTTTCTAGAAGGAAGGGTTTTGGCAAACACAGTGCTGCTGCAGCTGGGAACAGTGCTTAAAATAACACCAAGGCTCCAGCTCAGATTGGTAGCCTTTGGCAGCTGCACGATGTATTGCCAGGAAGAAACTGTTTGCATCCTCAAACTGCAGGGGATGTTCCTACTGGTGCAGAAATATTATTCATTGCTAAATGCTTTGTGCTGTGACAGGGTGGTAGGGAAGTGGATTTATTGTAAAAAAAGCAACCCAAGGTATAGACAGCAAGTTCATGCTGCTGTGAGGCTGGATGACTCAGGATGTGATGGTCTGTGTCCTGCTTAAGAACTTGAAGGACAAAACTTGCTGCAATGGCTGTTTCATTTCAGCACTTTAATGCTTGAGAAAGTTTACCACATCTGCATCTCAGTGCTATGCTGTGACAGGCCAAAAATAAAAGTTTCTTTTATTGCATGAGCATTGGACAACAGGGCAAAGAAACCTTGCTCAGAGAGGTCATTGGATTTGATTTGCTTCAGGTCCTGTGGTAGCCGGCAGCCATGCAGTCCTATGCCGTAGAGATTTTCATTCCCCTTATCAGTCACAACACAGAAGCCACTACCACACTCAAGACCTGTTGTACACCTGAAGGAATTCTGTCATTACAAGCAGGGCATTGCACAGACCTGCTCCCAGCCCAGCCATGCAATGGCTTGGCAATCCATGGCTAGCACACACACTCCTCAGCTTTCCTTCTTGTGAGAAAAGGGCTCCTGCTCATTCCCAGGAGGCTCATGAGGACAGACACCTCCTTGTGGGAGTAGAGGACATTTTGTATGAAGCCCTTCCCTTTGCTGGTAGATGGATTGGAGCTGGTTGGTTTCAATTACAGCTGATTAGATGCTCTTTTTGCTGCTAGTTGCCTCTCTCCCAGGCAGAACAGGAGGACAATGCCCAGAGAGGCTGAGGGCACTTATTCCAGGACTGAATGCTTCTTGTCTCCAAGACTGTGCATTAACTCCAAACAGCAGCACAATGTGAATGTGAGCAGCACCTTACATAACCTTTCTGGAGCTTGTATTGGCAGACCTGGGAACATGTGTACTTTCTTTCCCATTTTATTGTTTTAGTTATATTCCTTGCCCCAGTACCTCATCTTCAAGAGTACTCAGCCTTTTTTAAAAAATAGATTGCAGGTTTCTTTGTATGATTACTAGGCAAGAAGCAGTGGTGATGTGGCACACTTGGTGCCAGTTCAGAGCAGATGAAGGGGAAGTGGGAAGAACCACACCAGCGCTGACAAGTCACGAGGGTCCCCACAGGGGTGTCACAATTCTCTTTCCATTCAACACCCTGTGTCATTCATCCAAGATAGCTGGCAAAAAAGCAGGGCTGTGCCCAGGGTGTTAGGACAAGCAGCTCTCAGGGGATCTGGGCAGGACAATGATCATCACTCTGGACACTGTGCAGGGTGAGGGAGCAGTTTGGGCTCTTCAAAGGGCACACATCTCCATCCGGGCAGATAAGGGCTCAGAAGATAAACATGCCTGTGTCCCTGATGTCTCTGGCTGATAGAGAGACATGCTGATTGTTTTCCTGTCAGGATCCACATGCCTCTTTGGCAGCTGAAAGATAAAAGGGCTTCTGTGGGTGGAGAGGAAAACATCCAGAGCTCCCATCTGGGTTCTGCAGCCTGAACCACACTGAAGCAAAGCCCTGCAGAGAAGAGATGATGCTATAAATGATCTGTGGGATGGATTAGCTGAGCTCTGTCAGGCTGGATGGGGAGCTGTGGGTCTGTGGGAAGCAGGTGCGTGCTATGTTCTTGCACCTTGCTGCCCTCCCCTTGTCCGGCACGCTGCTTGTGCAGAAACCGCATTTCACCGAGGGCTTGAATTTTACAGCAGGCATTCAGTGGCTTCACAGCATGTTGTTAGTGCCTTCAATAGCTGCAAAATGACAGCTTTCTCAGGAGCCCCTGGGCTTTTGGTGTTTTTTGCCAAGCGGCCTTACACATAAGTCAGGAGTAAGTCGTCAGATATAAGGATGCCTGCGCATCTCCAAGTCTGCTGACTGAGCACCATGAAACCCTGTCTCCTGTTGCTGACTCCGGGAGTGATGACCCCCATATATCCTTCCTTTCCTCCTGCTGCCATTCTGTTTCCCAATTCCCACCTGACCCTCTTGGATGCGTTTCCAGAGCCTCATCTGCCAGCACTCAGTTTTGCAGCTTATGTCGCTGTGCCTTTTCCTGTATTTTCAAGTGGATGAGGTACTGATTGGTGTAGAGCACATCTATTTCTAGCGGAGCTGACTTTTTGCATTTGTAGGTGCCAACCACAGGCAAGTAACAAGGTGCAAAATAATTCAAGGTGAGTGTATGACCATCACAGAACTGAGCTTAGCTCGTGCTGTTGCTTGCATTTGATTCTTTTATGGCTTCTCAGATTTTTTTCTCCATTTTCTGTCTATCAAGGCTCATCAACCGTTTGTCATTTTTGTCCCAGGTACAGGCTAAGGCTTGTGCTGATTTTATCTGGCAGTGAACATCATGATTGAAGTGTAAATTATGTGCTTCCACCTCCCCAAAATGTCTTCCTGGCACTTCTGGTTTCTGTAAGTTTTTCACTGGCTAAATTACTCCAGTGAACTGTGAATTGTGTTTTCCACATCTAGTAGGTGGTTAGAGCCATAGCACATCTAAAAAACAACAATTTTTACTTTTTCTATATTCAAGGAGGGAAACAGATAAGTGAAGTGCTAGTACACACCAGCACAAGGTAGGGCTTCTGACTCTGCAAGGCTGTGCAGCACTCCTGGCCTTAGATACAGGAGCTTGTGGAAGCAAAGCAAAGCCACATACTGAAGGAGAAGAGGTAACTGAGGTGCTGCAGGCAGGACAGCTGAGAGGCAGCAGTAAGGACATGAAACCACAGCAGTGCACAGCTGTGACCTCCTTTCTGGCCACATGGTCTGAGGATAACAGCACTTTGCAGCTACACTGAGTAATTGTGGGGCAGGCATTTCTACATGTTCGTTCCCTTTCCTTTAACTACATTACGAGGGAAATGATCATCACCTCGCTGTATTTCCTGTTAGAATTGCTTTCCTAACATTCACTACAGATGTCTCTGGCTGCAATTTAAATGAGTGCGCATAACAGCCAAAAAGGAAGGTGTCTTGGTTTGAGAGACAGGTGTATGCCAAAGAAGGCAGGAACCTCCCTTGGAATGGAAAAAATATGACCCCCTTCCCTCTGAATTATTATAACTTTGAAATTAAGGGGCTTTTAGGCAATGACAGGGGAAAAGGAATAACAGTTCTTTATTAGAATGTATGACAAGGCAGACAAACAACAACAAACAGAACCAGAGCCCAGCCCCAAGCACAGCCTCCTCTCGGCCGCAGGCACTTCCCCTTCGGTGCAGTTCCGGTCACGGCCGGCAGGGGCGCTGCTGGCTCCCGGCCTGGCAGCGCGGGGGCGATGAGTCATCCGCGCCTGCAGGGGGCGCTGTGGCGCAAGCCCAGCCGCGGTCTCCCTCACGCGGTAATGGCGGGCGGGCTGGAGGGCGAGATGGGCTGTAGGAGGAACCTCGGGGCAGCGGCTGGAACGGCAGGGAGGAACAGACTCCGGTGTAGCAAGAGAAATGTATCAGAAACTCCACAGCTGTGGCAGGAGCCGCAGGGTGTCCTGGCAGGCAGGGGGTGAAGGGTTCCAGTGTAGCAAAAACCCAGAGCAGTGGCAGAGAAAGGGCAGGGCTGGGTGTGGCAGCCTGGTTCCCAAAGGCAGCTGGGAGAGGCTCCTTTGGAAGGCTTTCCCCTGAGGCACCCGAGCGGATGGTGAGGGTCCTTTCCAGTGAGGTAGGGTGCTAATAAGGCCCCAGTTCAATGGCTGCTCTTACGAGCAAAGGCAGACCCACAGTAAGGAAGAAGCAGTAGAGGGCTGGGCTCCAGCGGTGGCAGTGAAATCTGCCCGCAGTAAGCAACAGCTCGGCCATTCTCCTCCAATGCCCACAGCAAGAGAGCGGGCCCCGCACCCCCCGGCCAAAATCTCATCCTGCACACCCTGGCCAAAATCTCATCGTATCTCTGCCTTTCCAAAGAGAAAACCGCCCAGGTAAGAGAGTGGCTAGCTGCACCCTTCCCTCACCTTGGCCATTTCTTTTATCTCTTTAAGTATCAATAGTTATTGTCTCTTAGCAACAAATGGGAGAAAACTCACCTCCCAACTCCACACCCCCCCAAAAAAACCCCAAAAAACCAGAGAAATCCTAATCCCATGGAGGGAAAACTTATAAGAAGGATGAATTGAGAATGGAGAAAGGAAGGAGGAGATGGGTAGAATTGCCAGTTTACGTTTTGAAAGTGGTGTGATTAAGGGGCACAGGAAGTGTGGACCACCTTTTTTTGAGTGCACTTAGTACCTTAAATCCAGGTCTTCATGGATCATTCAACAGTTTAGAAACTGAGGAAAAAGGAGGTTAAAAAAAATCTTTCCAAATGTGTAATTCTAGGCAGAACTGGAAGTAGATCCTAGGAGTCCTGCCTCTTATTTCCCTTCTCTGGCCACAGCTCTCTTTGATTTTCTGCAAGTGTTTTTCACTGTAGGTATACATTAACTTGCTCTCTTGGACAATTGCATTCAGCTGTTAGCAAAGATAATAATATTAAAACAAAATGGCTGGATGTCTCTAGAGGTCTACAGGGAAGCACAAGATGCTCTAATAAGAGCAGCACTAACAGGAAAGAGATGAATACAGCACAAGAATGAGCCTTTTAATGGTCCATTAAGAAGAAAAATGACATACAGAAGTTGAGGCTATTTTTTCATTTTGATAACTGTTTCCTAAGAATATGTTGCATTCTATGCAGAGGATCAGTCAAATGTTTTGTTGTGAGTTTTGCAGGCTTTAGCTAATAAAGGAAGGTTACTGGTGTGTGAATGCATAATGTTAGAGCATTTCTCTTGATCAAAACCTAAAACACACAGTGAGTGTCAGCATCCCTCAGCAGTGGTGTATGTTACACAAAGCATTGCTCAACAGCAGTGCTGAGCCCACACAGTCCAAGCCACTGGTCCTCTTATGCTCGCCACCAGAGATGATCCCTGAGCTGTGTTTGCTGTCTCCTGACCTGCTGGGGATGGCAGGATCTCCCAGCCCTTCAGATAAATGCATTAGGCTTCCTGAGTCCCCCAGGTCCAGGGATGCAGGCAGGTGCTGACAATCAGTGGCAGGCAGTGGTTATCTGCCACACAATGCAGTGGGCAGGACAAGCATCGTTAACACCAGTGAGTCCTGAGGAGAACCAAATCATTTGGGCATCAGAGTACATGGGGTCTTTGCTGCTTCTACTTTTCACTCTATGTGCTAATACATTTTAATCCCTGTTCCCATTCTGGTCATGTAAAAACAAATAAGTCTTAATGAAAGTCTTCTTTCCTCCCATTTTGCCCCTTATTTTCCTCACATTTCAGGGGGACAATCCTCAGCTTACAGGAGATGCCTCTGCAGAAGTTAGTGTTGGTACCCCTGCATCAGTGGGTATGGAGACAGTGAGATGGGTTGGGAGGTTGCCATAGGTTGTATAGGAAGAGAATATAGAAAGTCTCAAGCTTTGCTGGGGAAGAACTATCATTTTCCCTTTTAGTGCCCTCCAGGAGGCCACCTATATGCCTCTCATCCTCTTCCTGCTACAGGATAGCCTTTTGTTTGATGAGATCTTAACAAGCCTGGGCTCAAAGTGTCCTTTTCAGGGCAGGTACAAGTCCTTCAGTGTATGCTACGGTACTTCTTACAGTAGCATGTTGTGCTGGTGTCCTAGGGTCAGCACCCAGAACCTCTTCTGAATAGGCAACACTTTCAATAACTTAGGTAGAACTAATGAGATTGGATATTCTGGGAGGTAAGGAGCTATCTAGCTGGGCATCTCAAGTGCCCATTGCAAATATGGGCTGGGCATATATTTTAATTGAGAACATCTTCCTTCCTGAGGATTTCATGTGGTTGTGATCAGAGCTGCATAAAGGACAATTTTGGGAAACACCAGCCTTTGAGGGGAGGGGAAAAGTATGCAGATGTGAAATCTCTAAGATGCAGAAAAGGTGAGGAATTGATGACATGAGGTTTGGTGAAACAAAGTGTGATTGTTTTGACTCCCTGTAATATTTACCATTTGCAGTACTTTGTCCCACATACAGGCCATGATCTGGAGTTATTCACAGGCATTTCAGAATACAGTTCCTATGAAAGATGCCATCCTAAATAAAGCTGTATTGATTCAAAGAAAAGGGATAAACTTTACATGACATGAAAGAGAGAAAGGAAATGCTGGTTGAGAATCAGGGCCTCAGAAAAGGATTTGAGGCTGGAAATAAGAGTTACCTGTGGATTAACATCAAGTGCTAACATAAAAACAAAAATGGCAAAATAACTTTTGGTGGGGAAAGGAACAGAACTTTCCTCATAACTAAAGGAAGAAAAGTCCTGGTGCTTTCTTTACCCCTTAGGACCCAGCATAGCAACTAAAGGACGTGAATGATACAGGAGACATGAAGTCCCAAGCTGTCATTATATGTTACTGTCTTCCACTGAGGGGGAAATGAGTGAGGGGACAGGAGCCCAGGGAACTAGAGGCTTTTGCCTTTGTGCATAGGATATCCTGGAACTGCCCTTACCTGGGAGTTTGATGCTCTTCCACTCATTTCACTTTGTGCAGTACCAGGTGTTCCTAACAGCTGCTTGGTGCTGATTTGTAAGTTTTAGTCCCATTTAATGACCCTCTGATTGGCATTGTGGGCTGAATACATCTTTCTCATACCCAGTCTTTGCTGTTCTAGCTCCAGTGGCAGACAAGGAAAGGAATATAATTTCTGACCTCCCCTAAGGTAGGTGTTACAGATGACATACTCTCCTGTACAGGTAAGAAGAGGCAGGTCAAGACCTTGACACAACTTTAAATTCCTTCTCTCCTTATGCTCCTGCCCTTTCCTACCTATGTGTGCTCAAGAAAGACAAATTATATTCTGGGCATCACTCCAATAAACAACCTGTTTGTACCAAAGAACAGCAACATGTATAAGCTTTCACGTGCAAGTCATATTGCCTGGGGTAAGACTGAGAGCATTGGGAATAGCTGAGCTGATGAAGAATAGCCAAGGAAGGATGTGATTTTCTGAGCTGGCACCAGGGATCTCTTGGTGTCATGGGGTCACCTATGTCAAAACAAAGATTGGTGAAGTTAATCTGCATGAGAGGAAGTCTGATGTAGAATTAAAATCTGTTTCAGTGAGGGAAAAAACAGCCAGGGAAGGGCTGGAATACCTACGCACTGAGCTTCAGAGACTATTATTCAACAATCTCCTTTGGCAAGTGGGTTGAGGGAAATATAAAATTCCCCTAAAGTGTGTATGTGCCTGTGCATTCATGTCCTTTCTCACACATGCACGCAAGTATGTGTGAGCTGGGGGAGGCACCCAAACCCTGCTCAGAAGAGGACATCCATTCTTTGTAGTTTCCGAGAGGGTGTTACAGCTGGCATTGCAGCAGCCATTGGAGTACAACACAGAACAACTGTGATGTGCTTCTCAGCATCATGAAATCAGGAATTTATAACCAAAACATATCACTCCTCATGATATTAGCACTCCTGCTAACATTTGCTTGTTATTGAATATAGTTCTAAAAAAGGCATTTAACCTGTGCTGAATTATCTGCAGTTCTAAGGAATATCTGGTTTTAGGCTGTAAAACTTGATTTAGATTAATCATGGTGACAAATGAAAAAATAGAAGTAAAGTATTTATTGCTGTCTGGATCATACTGCAGTAGATTGCTTTCATGAGATGGCAGGTCCTCCTATAGCTAAAAAGGTGCAGAGAGGATATGATACAAGCTAAGACAAATTCACCACATCTCCCTTGCTCCTGCTAAGTCAGTAGGGTTAAGGCTGAGCATGAAATAAAAACTGCCATCTATTTTTGTGATCAACTGTGGATATGATACAGAGCATGAAATCTAGGAAGGAGGTTACAAACCTGATAGAAAGCCCAAGGTACCCTTCCCTGTAAGAAATACTCCAGCAGTGGAAGGAGAGCTTGAAGGCTTTTGCTTTAGGAAGGAAAGGGCTCTGGCACCGTAGGCAAAATGTGCTAGGGGCCCAAAACATTTCTGTATGAATGAGGGGTGCTCTGAGAAGAAACATGTCAGGCTTTCTGCCCTAAAGGCTGTGGGCTGCAGCATTTCAGGGAGCACAAGGAGCTATGATCAAACATAGTCCTTTTATTGCAACAGATCACAAGACGGTTTTTCAGCAGACATTCAATTATTGCACAAAATAGATGGTTGAGCATAACGGGAAGGTTCTTTTTTTAGACAAAGCTGCTCTTGCCTTGGAACTCCTGTAATCAGAGAACATATTTGTAGCAACTGGCTACTCCTGCCTCTGCAGGCTTTTTGAATCTACATCAGACTTTCAAAAGTGCAGGTTTATTAAAGTGTCTCTGAGATACTGGACTCTAATGTCAGACTAAAGTATGTAAGGTATTGCAGCGCAAGTAAACAATAAACAGCACCTTTCCAATGCTGTCACCTTCTGAAGAGGAGCACTAAAATAATGATGTTCCTTTCTTTCTGAATTTACTGTCCATCAGTGACTGCCAGGTGAAATCCATTGGTTATACAAGGAGTGACAATTTACACTCCCACTACCCCTTCCTCCTTGCCCTCTGCCACTCCAGCTGCCACTGCCAGCCCTGGGCTCTCTGCCCTGGGAGCAGCCACCATCCTGAGGATTTCTCTCCAGCACTGGAGCTGCCATGATAGAGCAGAACACCCTGTGTTGCTCTTGACACTTCGGCACAGTCTGTGCGCTTGTCAGTCACTTTCAGGCTTCTCTTAAAATTTGGCAGTGGCTCTTTTTCCTGTGCTGAGGCCTCTGATTCAGGGAGCCATGTCCCTGTGCTTTGAAGGTCACACTGAGATTGCCTGCCTGTGCTGCTCCAAGGGGGATACCCTGCTCACCTGCTAACCCATCTCTGCCCTGGAAGAAGAACCCTATTTGCCATGGTTAGAAAATAAAAGAATTAACCTTTTCTTGGTCATTTGGTTTGGTGCACCTTCCTTTCTTCAAGTACGTAGTTGGGACACGGGGGATGTCCAAAACCTTCATGTCCCATAAAATGGTCCATTAACTTCACTACAAACCTGCCAGGGATATGGCAAATCCATGACTAAATGCAAGTGGGCATCAGGATGAACAAATACAATGACAGTGCTGAGCAAGGCAGATGAATGTTGATCCAAGAAAGCAAGCCACCTGCAAGGTTCCTGTGTTAAACAGTGAGGTGTTTTAAGTAAAAGTCTCCAAAAAGAAGTACCTGAAAGAGAACTAACGCAAAAGCTTTCCAGTGATGGAAAATACAGAGGTTCTTGAATTCGCTGTATTGTTTGTGGAATTCAGCAGTAGAAACTGGTGTAGAGTTTGCATGGAATTGAAATAAAAAGATGTTTAAAGTATCGTCTGCAAGCCAAATCAAACCAGATTATTCATTATAGTTATCATGCAAGTATATATGTGTGTGTGTGCGTGCGTGCCTATCTCAGAACACACTGATAATATCTGGAAGTTAACATGAAAAAATATCATTGCAAAAGAAATCTCACTGCAAAGTCAATGTTTGTGTTCAACCTGAAATGTTTTACTCTGCTGATAGACCCAACATGGGCTGAGTAGGCAGTTCTACAGCTGCTACTCCATGTCTGCATAGCTTCAGTTGTGCCACAACATAGGTACAAAATGGGCTGTCTCATCTGCAGCCACCCTGAAAGACGGATTGGGAAGTTAACTTGGGTTCAAGTGTCAAATAAAACCATCACTGTTTTCTGGGGCAGGGGCATTACAGGCAATGGTGTGATAAGATAATTTTCTGTTGTCTCAAAGGTGACTATAAAAATGCTATCAGAGGGTTTCTGGTTTACTCTTTCTCACTTTGTATCTCAGAAGGTGAAAAGTTGTTCAATCTGTCTCTGTCATCAACAATAAAATTTCTGCTGTCATTTCTTATGTGACCATATAATGGAGCTAAATCAGGGTGTTGGAAATCTAAGAGTCAATTTGCTGTGTTGCTGAGTCTACTTCTGTTTATTGCTACTGTACTGATTCCTCCAGGTAGAATCTCATTGGGGGTTGTTTGGATTCTTTCCTATTTAAACACATATGCAGATAAGAGTAAATGGAATGGATTTTCATCCTGCTGAGTAAACCCATGCCTGCAGAAGGGCCTTTTCTTTCTCTGATATCTAATCCTTTCCTTTGGCAAAATAAGTAATGAGACACTTCTACAGATCTGATTAGGCCCTGAGACCCTTTTTAAATGACAGATGATCAATACTATTACTAAATCCATTAAACAGTTCTTCACGCTTCAGTTGTGCTCTCTCTAGGATATATGAGAAAGAACAGAAGGGTATTTTGGCTATTATATAGGAAATGCATGATAAAGCCTCTTCTCGTGTTCCACTTTCTCTCCCTGGCTCCAAGCCATCCATATCTTCCAAGCTCCTCATCCCTTGGATCTGGCTCACAGGTCAGAAATAGCCAGAGCCCTGGGATACAGGAGGGATTTTGTCTTTCAGTCTCCCAAGCCAGGCTTGAATCTATCAGTAGTATCTGGAAGTTCTGGTTGTTTGCTTAATTCTGATGACAAATTGGCTGAAGTAGGTCTCAGTTTCTGGTTTAGTTTTTGATATAGTGCCTGTTTTTTGCTGATGCTCCAGCCTTCTGGTCATCTTCATGGTCCTCCTCTGGACCTGCTCCAAGACATCCATGACCCTCCTATACTGGGGACTCCAGAGCTGGATGCAATACTCTAGGTGGGGGGTAAAGAAAGCAGAGTAGAGAGGAATTAATTTTCTTCCCAAGCCTAGGCAGAGAAAGCTTTTCGTGTGTGATTTGATGAAAGACAGAGACAGCTCTAAAGCTCCCACAGTGCAGGCTGGGCTCTGTGAATGCTGCTGTCTTTCTGCAAGCAGCAATCTGAGGCACAGAATCTCCTTCTAATTTTTAAAATTTTCCGCAGAAAGTTTTTGGTGTCCACAACGTCTGTGGGGAATTAGCAGCTCTGCCCATTCCTTCTGTCAAGAAAACCAGTATAGATATCACAAGATAGTGCCTCCCTGTCAGCAGTACTTACTACTTCTAGAGCCTTATCAGTAATGGTGAGTACTAAAAAACTGGGAATACTGAATCCTCTTTCTCTACCAGAAATGGTCCCTCCAAATGAGGCAGTCCTTGAGTATCTCAAAAGTTAAAGTGATACAATAATTCAGAAAATGAAGTATGCAACCTGACACACATCTGTGCTTGTCCATGCTCTGATGTCACCAGCAACCAACCTGAGAGCTCCATCTGCATCCTGCTCTCCTCAGCCACTCTGTAATTATGTCTCATTGTACATCATTTTTGTTCAACAACTTGCTGGCTGTTTTTCACATCAAATGAATTATTCAGCAGCAGACTCTGTTCTTAATCCTAACAACAGCAGCAGTAATACTTCATGCTCATAGGGTCCCTTCAAAAGTGTGCTGGAAATGTTATTTGTTGAGTTCTTCCATACTCTACAACAGAAGATGGGGCTTGTTCAATGAAGTGAGAAGTGGGGCTCAGCACAGCTCTCTGACATGGGCTAAGTGAGAGTGCAGAACTAGGAAACAAGTCCAGCCTCTATTACCCTACACAACTTTTCTTCCCTTCTGATCCACTTTCAGCACTGCACCCAATCTGTCAGATCCTCAGCTACTCTAATTAGCATTATTTCCTTCAATGCCTTGGGGAGATATCGGTATTTGTTTCTTAAATGTTGATTAAAGACGGAAGCACTGGAATGTGTGCATTCCAACCCATGACCTACCCAGCCAAGTCCTTGGCTGCAGCACACACTTTCTCTTTATAGGAAAGAGCAAACAGCAAGCCAGACATTCAGAATGTCTTTCTGGATGTCACTGAGCTACTCACAACCTGTGATTAAAGAATAAAAATTTATGAAGAGAAGCCAAGCCATAATCTTTGCTAAAATTGGTACAAACTTCAATTAGTATTGTCTTCCTTTTTTTTCCCTTTTTTTTCTCCATCTTTCATCCTCAGTTTTCATTTCTTTTAAGCATCACCTGGTTTTCTGTTCATGGTCAGGTGCATGAGCTGCTAAAAAACCAAGACACACAGGAAATTTGGTAATTCAAATCTATGGGCTGCACTGCTTGTGACCTTTGTTTAAAACGTTTTGAAAGAAACATGAATCTTCTGCCTGACTGGGGTATGTTGGGGAAAGGGCTTGCAAGGTGTGGTGAATAACACTTGATTTTTGTGCCATTGGTTCTTCAATGTTCCAATCTTGCTCAGGCATTATTAATCCTGCTTATTTTGGAAGATCTGAATGTGGCTGACTCTGCAACATAATTTAAAGGAGCGAGGAGTTGCTTTGCATGATGAAAGACACTGTGAGTGATGATCCCAACAGCCTGTGACTCTCAGCTCTAAGTGTTTTTTGTAGCTGCTAAAAGCACTGCTAAGCTTGTGCAGCAGAACTTGTTAACAATGGTACAGAAGTGGAACAGGTATATTGATTTTTCCCCACCCAAAACCTGGTACTTTATGCTGCATCTTACTTTTTCGTCTTCTTAAAATTTGATCACATGCATCCTTTAAAAAGCAGAGATGCAGGTGTGTTCTTTCTATGGAAAAGGAATTGTGATGTCCGATTTTGTGGAATCTGGCTGTTTCTCAGTCACATGGGATGCAATTCAGTAAGGAATATTGGCTGCAGAAATACTAAAGGACATGGCGACAACATAGAAGAAAAACTGGAGTAAGTCAAAGCAGCCTGGGGTGAGACTTGAACGTGAGTCAATAGTGTCTTGATAGTACAGCAGATATGTATGGTGGCCTATCATATATCAGAAATAATTATCTGAAATAATGCTTCTGCTCTGTCTTGTGCAGGAAGGCCATAGCTAGAGAACTGTCCTGCTTTCAGCACTGCATTCCAATTAACATGTAAACCACCTGGAAGAACTCCAGAGGAGAATGAGTAGAAAAGCAAGGAGCCAGAAAACTTGCTGAATGTAAGAATTCTTGATGGAAGCTGAAAGATCAGTCCTAGAGAAGAACCTTTCACAAACATAATGACTTACTGCAAAGACAGAGACTAACTTTTAGATAATATCTGCTGTAGCTGAAACAAGAAGTAATTAAGTTAAATCACTGCAAAGGAGACAATTAAAGCTGTAGTAAGAAGTCTCTTTTCATCTATGAAGGCAATGATATTCTGTCATAGGAGGCTTTTGAGAACAGGTTAGATAAACTAAACTCAGCAGCAGTTTTAACTTGATCTGACCTAATTGCCTTAAGGTAATGGGGTGATGCACATGCTCTCTTGAGGATCTTTTCAAGTCCTGTTTTCAGAGCTGGTACTTCCTCAGATTTATAGTATGAGATGACATGGCTTGGTTTGGCTTGCTCATCATGAACAGAGCTGTGAAGTCTCTGCAGGGACTTCGTGTTTATACTGCTGATGAGTTGAAAGGAGAGATCTTATATTTTATTAGACAGCCATCTTTCATTAGTGAAGTGAGTCTGTCTGACATCACTAAGATATAAACATCTGGGATCCCTAGAGCTCCACATCAGTCTGTAGACTAATAACAGGTGAAGTGGGACATGGCTGTGCCAGAACACAGAAAATAAGAAGGATGTCTCTCAAGAACAGCATATGTCTTAGAAGGAGAAATGCTTGAGAAGAGAAATGGAGCTCATTTTATAATCAGAACCAGTACTGATGCTACTTTGGGGTTCTTAATTTCTCTGTTGATTTGAATTTTGACTGTGTGTCGTGGTTTAACCCCAGCCAGCAGCCAAGCCCCATGCAGCCACTCACTCACTGCCCCACCAGCAGGATTGGGGAGAGAATTGGAAGGGTAAAAAGTAGAAAACCCCTGGATTGAGATAAAGACAGTTTAATAGGGAAAGCAGAAATCGTTCTCACGAGCAGAGCATAACAGGGAATTAGCTGAGTGCTTCCCATGGGCAGGCAGGTGTTCAGCCATCTCCAGGAGGGATGGGGCTCTGTTGAGCACCACATGCAGTGGTGACTTGGAAAGACAAACCATCACTTCAAATGTCCCCCTCTTCCTCCTTCTTCCCCCAACTTTATATACTGAGCATGATGTCATATGGTCTGGAATGTCCCTTTGGCCAGCTGGGGTCACCTGCCCTTGGCTGTGTCCCCTCCCAACCTCCCATGCACCCCAAACTTCTTCGCCAGTGTGGCTGTACAAAAAGCAGAAAAGGCCTTGGCTCTGTGTAAGCCCTGCTCAGCAATAACAAAAGCATCTCTATATCATCAACCCAGTGTTCAACACAAATCCAAAACACATCCCCCTACCAGCCAGTATGAAGAAAATTAACTCTACCCCCACTAAAACCAGCACACTGTGTATGCTGTAAGTTTCAGGATTTTCCAAACTGAGAGTGTTGTATTGCCAACCCCTGATGTGAGATTCAAGCTATACAGTTACCTGTAAACTGCAGATTCAGACTCTATTCCTGTGTACAGCTTTTTGTCTTCTGTCATATGGAAATAATTTTCCAGACATCAGTCAAATCTCCCAGACTGACAGCCTGTTGAACAGCAACTTGAGCTTGCAAGTTGAGGTGATAACTTGAGTTTCAGTTGCTGTTTAGTGATGATCAAGGCAAGGTTTTCTCTTGCTGGTTTGGTGATGCTCAAGGCAAGGTTTTCTCTTGCTCAGCTCTTCCATTTTTCTGGGCCACTGCCAAAGTAACTATTTTTCTGTGTTTATATGGAAGCCCAGGCCTGTGTGACACAACAGCAGGCAGGATTGCCTGCCACAAACATTAAGAAGTGATAACCTGAGCCATTCTGAGCTGCAAAAAAACCTCATGGACTTTTACGGTTTATTTGCTGATGTTTGGAGTCCTTAATACTGAGGTTTTAAAGGGCTTTTAGAAAGAGAGACCTCAGGGTGATAGTGTAGACCCAGCACCAAAGACTGGGATAGTCAAAGCCCGTGAGGGTTGTTAGCAGTGGGGATGGGCCAGTCAGCTGTCAGCCCTGGCTTTGTGACACCGCCCTGCAGCTTGGGGAGCTGATGTGAGGGCCTGGCTTCTGGACCATGAAAGGGTCACACATCTGCCCTGCTCAGCTGAGGCCAAGACCTTGTTTTTGTGAGCACCTGTGCTCATCTCCCATATCCTGCTCAGCTAGAGACCATCCAAAGGACCCCATGAAAGGGCTGGCAACTTGGCTTGTGTCCTTGGGCTCATATGCTCTCCCTGAGTCAATGCTCAGAGCCTGCCAGGAGGCAGCTGAGCCTCAAAGACAATCTACTGAATTCAGCAACTGTTACTTTGGATTTAATTCAGGCCCAACAAAATGCAGGAGACCACCTCTGAGTGAGGAATATGCCATTTGTATGTGGCCATTTCTCTAACCAGAAGTTTGTAGGAGGTAATATGAAACAGCTTGGGGTTTATCTGCTGCCAAAAGTTCTGCTGCAACCCTGTACTGCTGCTGTGTGAAGTGGAGGAAGCCTGCAGAGGCTGTAGCTCTATCACCTGCTCTTTTCAGGGAGCCCAAAAACACGGTCCACCCTGCACATGGCTTTCCCCTGAGGCTGTTACAGGCCATGCTAAGCTGCTTTCTTTGGGCTGCCATCACGAAATAACACTGGTGGCTAGACTGGCTGCCAACCATCCATTGTTGGTTAAATGAAAATCCTTTGTTCCCAACGGTAAATTCCCCACCCGTCTTTGCTAAGCAAAATCAGACAAACAGTCCATCTGTTTCATCCTGGATAATTTGAATATGTACTTTTTTCTTGTGGCCATTAAAACACACTTTAATTTTAGTATCACATGCTGAGCAACATTTAGAACATGAGTCAAAGATGCTGCTGCAGGGAGAACCAGGTGCAACTACATCTCAGTTTGGACCACTGCTGAAGCAGAATTGACAGCAATAGCTCCCCCTACCAAACTGGAACAGCAGCCTGCTTTTATGGACAACTTTGGTGTAAGGGCTGGAAATCGGAGTTATCAAGAAAATACCAGCCTTGGAAAAAAGCTGTCATTTGTTTTGTTTCAGGGCTCAGAATAACTCTGTTTCCAAAAACATAATGAAGGTGGCTTACCATTTCCAGCTTATACAGGTCTTAAAATGATGCCCCTGTTATCCCTGTTCCCCCAGCCCTGATGCTGCTGTCATGTGTTAAGAAATACATCAGGGTAAGGCATTTGACCTGTCTTTTGGTTCACAATATTGAAAGCAATACAAAGGCAAAAGAAAGGGATCAGGATTTAAAGATCCAGCAGACAGTCACTCCTGAGGTCTCCTCCTTGTGTGCTCAGGATGATACTGTCCTCACGCTTCCTCCCTCTGCCTCCAGAGTCAGAGCTATGGTAGGGTCTGGTTACCCAGGTGCCCAAATCCTACTGGGGTGGGAAGACTTGCTGTCTTTTAATTTTTCTACCACATTCTGTTTTTCTATTTCCTCTTGCATTTCACTCCTTGCGTCTCCCACTCCAAAAACCCCCTCTTCTGCCCTGGAGTCAGAGCTGCTGCCAGGTCCTTCAGACTTTCAGGTACAGGTATTGATGTCTCTTTCTCCTGTGTTCCTTTTCCCACCTAAACTGTCCTTTGAGATACTCTCATTCTGCTTTCTTGCTCAAACAGGCTCCCAGGCTCCAAATTGCGTGTGCTTTTATTGATTTGTCATGAGAGTTTTCACTCAGGCTGGCTTTCACATTCAATGAAGCTCTTGCTTCCCTTGGAATACCTTCTCCTTCCTCTCTCTCCATGGGGAGCACGTGTAAGCCACTGTGTTCATGGCAGATTCATGGCCAGAGAAAAGCCTGCAGAACTGCTAACAACAGCAATTGGCAACCAAGCATTTGCCCTGCTCTCATTTCAAGAGAGTCACGTAGTTGGGAAGAACATGTCAGGACTGGTTGAAGTAGAGCAGGTCCTGCTGTGGGATGGACTGGGCAGCAGGATGTGGTCAGGTTCAGCTTTGCCTTGTACATTTCTCCCCCTAGGGCTGCACCCCATGACACCCTTGTGCACCCACCCACATGCACATTCACATATGCAGAGACTGAGGAGTGCCTCCATAAATGTTGGAAAAAAAATCACTCATTGAGATGATTTAATATTAAATATCACTTCTGTTATTAGTAACCAGGTATTTTTCCTTTTGTTTTGAAATGATTGTTTTCTTGGCAGAATTCTTTATAGAAAGCTGTTCTGTCATCTTCAGTGCTCATATTTCGCATTTTAGATGTCAATATTACACAAAATTAACAAAATCTTTGCAGTCCTTAGGTAACTGGGTCTAATACCAAAAATGTACAGTTTCAGATTAATCACAGTTTTGATTTGAAGCTCTGACAATAGACAAGAGAATATATGCTCATATGCTTCTGTTAGCTCAGCTCTGAGGAGAAAATAGTACGATGCAGAGAGTACATGGGTGATTCACCCTTCCTCTGAGCTCATCTGCCATCTCCTCTGTAGGCTGTGGAGCACAACAGGGAGCTCTCTGAGTGCCTTCTGGATGGATATACACTGATCCCAGGCATTCTGCACCTGGGCACATGGAATCACTGAAGATCTGGTGGCAGTACTTGTATGAGAATCTGTCTTGGCCCCAAAGCCCCAGTCAAATTCCTCTTCTTGTTTCCTGATGCCCTTGCCAGTTCCACCTGGCTGCATTACAAATTATTTCCTAACCAGTGATGGGGAGCTGCCAGAGGTAGCTACCAGCTGGCACAGGCTCATGATGCCTCCAGGCAAAATGTGGTGAAGGGGAGCCCTGTGGAAGGAAAAGCTGTGGAAGTAGGTTTTGCAGAGCTGCTGCTGCGTATAAGACTTGGCTGGCAGTAAAGGAAAAAAGGAGGCTGTGGTAGGGCCTGTGAAGCTTCTCTTGGAGAGCAGCTTCATTCACCATGGCCATGGCTGAATATTGTCATACATGCCCCCTTGTCTGTCATGTGACAACAGATGCTTTCCAAAGGACAAGGAGTGAGCATGAAGGTAGAGTAAGAAGGTAATTTCCTGGGCACTACAGAGTCTATTTTTTTCCTGATTTCAACCACAACTGCTACTGGAAAGAGTTTCTGTAGGCACAGTTCTCTGGGCACAGTTTGAGCTGGCCTGTGCTGTGACAGGGGGAGCACCTGTGTCTGGGAAGCAAAGGAGAGGAAGGTTTTCCCTTCCCTACATCTGTGGGACCACTATATGCCCTTCCATCTCACAAGCTGCTAACTGCCTCAAAGTTACATACTGCCATGGGTTTCTTCCTATGTTCTTATCATGAATGCATGAATTTACCTTCCTTCAGTTGCAGCTCTGGGAGGAGCCACGACAGTGCCTTGTCTTTTCGTCACCTTCACTGAGGCAGCATCGAAGCTATTGTTGGCAGGGGAGGGTGGTACAGCCTGCAGCACCTTAATAACCTAGGAACTCAAGAACAATCTCTGGAATCCACTTCTTACCAGCTGCAGTGATCTTAGTAATTGGTTATGCAAACACATGGATAGTATTAAGAAACCTGATCATTTACTGCACCCTCCCAAGCATCCCACCTGGGGGGTATGTTAGCTCACCACCGTTCCTCCTTATTTAAGTAACTCCTGCCCAAGCCTTTAAAATACTGTGCAGATCAAGAAATTTCACCATAGAAACTTGGGAAGAGCATCACCATCATTCAGGGTGCAGGAGGAAAGGTGAATAAACATCCAGAGAAGATGGATAGTCAGAAGGACCTGTGTGAATTTAGTTTGATTTCACCTTCACCCAGTATATACCCTCCCCTTTCCCTTCTCCTGCTCCCAGGAAAAAAACAAATCAAAAGGATATCATCATGGGACTGAGCATAAAGAAAACAGTGCAGATAAACCCTCTGGAGATGTGATGTGAAGCATGAGAACACAGCCACTCCTGGGTGTACTCAATGTATTTTGGGGATAACATTTACACAGATGAGGCTTGCAGAGGAATTCTGGGGCAGCTAAAAGGAGATGCACAGCTAAAGGGGTTGCTCTGCACTCAAGATCCTCCTTTTCATCTTAGAGGCTCCTGGATTTCACTAGTAAGCAAGAATATCCAGACCTTTGTTTTCCATCCATTCCAGAAACTAGTCATACTCCCTCCCTAGTTTAAACAAAGATTTCTCCACCCTGTTCAAGCCACCTTTACCAACAGCAACTGCTAACACATACTTGGAAAATTTCCACAGGCAGCATCTGTTTGTCCTCTCTTTGCACTTTCAAAAATGATTGTGCAGCAGGAAGGAAGCTTCCCCCTCTTTTGCCCCTCCAAGTGGAAAAATCACATCTAATCTTGCTGTCTTTTTTCCCTGCTGTGTATCCTGCCAAAACTGGGTGCTGTTATGAACTGCAAATAGTGTGTCTAAGCCTTTGGTCACTTTTTTCTAGTTCAATTATCATTCTACCCATGAACCTGGGTTTGGCTCATATTTTACATCCCGTGATCATCTTGTCCCTCTGCTTTCACACTCAGTTCCTGCTTGCTGTCCTACTGTTCTGCCTGGCACCTGCCATTTTGTTCCTGCTGTTTTACCATGAGGTGGAGGAATGGGCTCACTTCTCATTGCACTGGGGACATTTTAGCCCTGCTGGGTATAGGTAGGGGCCTGTGTTCATTCCCCTGTGTACTGCATGTTGACACACAGATTCACCACCTGGCTGAGCTAAAGCTTTGTTTACTTTTTTCAGGTTCCAGGATGTGTATCTTCCCATTGCTACTTGACTACTCTGCAGAAACATACCATCAACTTGTAGTAGACACAGCTACCTCCAACAATGTGGCTTCAACTCCCTGCAACAAGGTCTTTGTAACTTGGGTGGAATTGGGTGGCCCCTGCCCACACCTCCACTTCTGGCTGCTAAGGACCACCTACTGGAAGAGGTATGTCCATAATTCTCTCAAACTCAGTGTCACTGCATGAAACAATCCCCAACTCTGTTCCCTCTTTGGTGACTTCCTTCTTCCAGCCTCTGGTGCAAGTGCCACTGTATACAGGTGCCCTGACTGTCAATGTATGTAAGGACAACAGTTTTCTGAAAGAAAATAGGTTGTTGTGTAGCACCTGAAGGCTCTCTGAAATATTTTTCCTATGCACATTCAAAAACTTCCCTCTTTCCTCTACCCTTTGCAGTGCTCCTGGAGGGAAAGATGCTTAAAACTGAGGAGACTGGAGCCTGCTGTGCCCTTTTTATATTACTATATACATGGCACTGATGCAGTGACAGTACGTCAGTGAAGCCATTGTGAGGGCTAAAATTGTTCCCAGACAAAATGACAGTCATGGCCCTACATCTCCAGTGGCTAGAGAATGCCCTTTCTCTTTCATTAAGGTCATGAGTAACAAGCCTGTCTCTGCTTGCATGAGCTTTCCTGGGGCAGAGACTGTTTGCGTAGGTGGTGTCCTCTTCTGCATTGCCTGCAGGATGAATCCTCATTTCACTCCTAGTGAAGACACACATGCGGCTGCAGGATGAACTGTCATCAGCAATATGAAGTAGGGGAGAGTCACCTCTATTTGAATTTTTTTGTGTGCTGTGATATATTTAGGAGATAGAAGACTGCATGTGCCTGAGAACCAGAACCTTACTAACACTGTCTTTTATGCAATACTAGGTACATCTTACATGCACCCAAGCACATCTCTGCCTAACCTTTATTTTCTGGTCTGGTTAACAGCCACTTACAGAATTTCCCTCATTTGTCCTCTCTGTCTTTAAATGGTCTTCCTAGCAGCTGTAGTTCCATTTATTGCTTAGATATCTGTAGTGATGGGGTGCTTGCTATTTGTGACCCAGATGTGTGAACCAAGAGCCATCTGAAGAAGGTGACTGTGCTTCCTCCAGCAGCCCTTTCCTTTACAGTAGCTGCACACTGTTACTAATTTTGGGAAGCAGCTGCTCTCCATCACCCACCTGAGGAACATGAACTTCTGGTGCCATCTCAGCTGATCTTAAGTTCTACACAACTGAGGTAGGTCTGTCTTATTTCAGGGACTTATATGCAACTTTTAGATGGTCTCTTCCCCACCCCCCAATGTGAGCTGGATGTGTTCCTGTAGTAAATAATACGACTGAAGTTTTTTCAGAGACAATGACAGAGATTTCATAAAATCGTAGAATCATAAACATCTTAGCTAGAAGGCTCAAACATCATCAAGTCTAACTCCTAGCCCAACAGGAGGCAACTCCAAGAGTCACACCATGTGCCTGAGAGCATTGTCCAAATGCTTCTTAAACTCTGTCAGGCTTGGTGCTGTGACCACTTCCCTGGGGAGCCTGTTCCAGTGCCCAAACACCCTCTGGGTGAAGAGCCTTTTCCTAATAGCCAACTTAAACCTCTCCTGACACAGCTTCATGCTGTTGCCTTGGGTCCTGTCATTGGTTACTAGAGAAAAGGGATCAATGCCTGTCTCTCTGCTTCGTACTGTGAGGATGTTAAAGGCAACGAGGCCCCCCCTCAGTCTCCTCCAGGCTGAACAGACCAAGTGATCTCAACTACTCCTTATAGAGCTTCCCCTCAAGGCCCTTGACCATCTTTATAGCCCTCCTTTGGACACTCTCTAGTAGCTTTGTACCTTTTTTATATTGTGGTGCCCAAAACTGCCCCCAGCACTCAAGGTGAGGCTGCCCCAGTGCAGAGCAGAGCGGAATAATCCCCTCCCTTGCCCAGTTGGCAGTGCTGTGCCTGATGCACCCCAGGACACAGTTGGCTCTCCTGGCTGCTAAGGCACACTGTTGGCTTATATTCAATTTCCCTTTTCTCTTGATGTTTCTCTAACAACTCTCTTGGATTTTGGCTGGAGAAAAATGTGGCCAGATACCACAGCTGGAATGTGAGATGCCATAGCCAACTGTCTGCAGATATCATGTCTGCTGGAACCAAAGCACACAGCACTTGGCCGAACTTTGTTTAGCTCTGTTTCAGTTTCTGTGTTTCAGCTGAGAGCCAAGTGAAATAACTCTGGCTACGCTCACTTGACACTGACCACCATGGGATGAAACCACTCATGTATATCCTGCAACTGGGAACATGTCCCTGTGGGCCACTGCTGGGGCAAGTCACACTGAGAATATGTTTGTGGCACTTACTGATCCCATTATTGTCAGTTTCAGAAAAGGACCTTTGAGCCAAGGAGACAGAGCTCTCAGAGAAGATCAAACTGCTGGAGAAGGTCTAAACAGGCCCTCTGGGCTGCCAAAATAGGCTCCAAAGCTGTTGGTCCTGCCCTGTTGTCAGCACCACATTCTCCTACAAAAGAAAAAAACAGGACACAGGAAGAGCCAACACAAGGTGGGAGAATCAAGACCTCAATCCAATGTACTAATAATACTTAGCACTGTACATCACTGTACTGTTACTTACAAACATTAACTGATACATCCTCACAACACCCCTGCGAGGTAGGGAAGTATTATTATCCCTAGTGTACAGATAGGGAAACCGAGGCACCAGGAGGCTAAAAGTGACTTGCCCAAGATCACACAGCAAGGCATTGGTAGAGCCAAGGTAAGAATGGAGACGTCCCTTGTTCCCCACCCCGTGCTGTCCCTTCCCTAGATAATGTTGCCTGTCTGGACATGGGGAACCGAAGAGGCTCCTTTGAAAAGCAATGCCCAGACTTGTTGCCTATGAATAATTTTTATTTGCCTTTAATGAATTATTTCACAGTTTTTCCCTCACACTGTACACCATGCTTTCACAGTCCATTCAGCGCTCTGTGGTGACCCACAGCCTTCTCCTCTGGCACCGGGACAGCTCTGCAGGGGGTTCATAGGGTGCTCTGTGCTTTCATCAAGAGGATGTTTAGAAACAGTTTTCACTGACATTAGACTGGGAGCATGTGAGCTCTCACTGAAGACCAATAACACACACTGGAGAAGCAGGCAGAGGGAACTGATGGTAAAAAGGCATTTGCTGTTCCCTGTGGAATGACCAGTGGCTCTCTTGGTTTCTTAGCTCTTCCAAGCTCCAGTGATCGCTCAGAGCAGAAACCCTCTGTCTCCAACTTGCCTGGTCAGGAAGTCGTTGTTCTGGGGGTTGTTTCCCTAATAGGTAATAGGCAGTCAGTTCAGGACCAGACAGGTCCCCCAGCATTGCCTACTCCAGGTGTGTGACACTGTCTGGGAACAAGGCTGGCTGTAGTTGTTGTGCTCTTTTGCCACGGGGAAGGGGTATTACCATGGTTGGCAAGCAGCCATATCCAGCGTCCAAGTCTCTTTCATTTCAAAACTGGTATTCAGTGAAGAGCAAGGGAGAGTGGATGGATGAGGAGATGAGGATGAGGCAGAGCAAATGGGAAAATCCACCAAATGAGCTTCTAGGAAGGAAATGTTCCCCCTTGGGCACTTCAGCTGAAGTGGCTTCATTTTCACAAGGTTTCTTTCTCTCTCTGGGAACATCTGCTGAGCTTCATCTCTGTCAGCTGGATGTATCGTATGACATTGGTATCTGCAGGGAAAGAACACACAGAAGTACCGTGGTTACTCAGCTCCCTGTGGCAGACAGACAGAATGCACCTTCAGCCCTGGTACATCACAGGGGAACAGCATGGCTCCAGTGCTGTGTGCTGGAACAGCACCAGCTGGAAGGGGCACTGAACCAAACCCAGAACCTTTGGTTTTGGAGAGCGTGGTCTGAGTTGTGCTCACCATCCCTGTTGCTCAAAGTATTGCCTCAGCTAGTTTTTACTTTCTCTCTGATTACACTTGGTCAGCATAGCTGAACTCACACAGCTGAAACTATCCAGGTCATCCTTGCCTGTATTTGTGGAATGACACATCTCTATTGGCTTCTCTTCCTGCAGTACCTGCATGCAAGACCCTAAAGGCATTTTGTGTACAGTTATGCTCTGCCTTTTCACTCTCCCACTCTGTTTACAGCCTATTCCACTCTTTTCACATTTTTCCATCATGAATAGAATTGGGAAGAGCATCCTTCACATTGTCTTGTACCCCTTCTTCCATTAAATTTTCTGCTTGGATGTCCTTCCACCATGACACTCTTTCTGCAATTTTGTCATATGCTATATGCTGCATACTGCCTTGTCTGTCTTGTCTAATGATGTTCCTAGAGGTACAGAACCACTGATCCATCCTAGTAGAAAGCTGTGATATCCCAGCAGCGTGCAGGTGATAAGCTGAGCCTTCTTGTTCCTTCCAGAATTTCAGAGCATCAACGCACTACAAAGACTATGTGTGGCCTCAGCCCTAAGGGAACCTGATTCACCCTGAATCACAGGTTGATCTAAAGGACTACATGTCTCCAGACAGAGCCAATGATTCTGCAGTCATGGTCAATCCTCTCTTAAACCAAGCTGATTTCTATCACAAGGGTAACTTCACACACTCATGGCACCCACAAAGTGGCAAAAGTCATGTAGTACCAGAACCAAGCAAGTAAAAACACAGCCACTTTCACTTCTGTATTGACTAAAAAGTGGTTCTTTGCTCAGAGCCTTACTCTGACAGCCAACCAGGGTCAGCTTGGTCCACTGAAGTTATTAGATCCTCAGACACTAATCAGAAGTGCAATGCAGTCCAATCAGAGGACAATCTCGTCTCCTCCTCATTCAAACTGCAATGTGTTCCAGACCAGCTAGGGAAATGAGAAGTGCTTCAGCTTTCAAAGTGATGAACAAATTACTGGGAACATGTCCAGCACTAGTGAGGGTGGGTATTGCACCCTCCAAAGCAGTTGTGGGTGCAAAGCTTCCTTTAAAGACGAGGACATCTCTGTTGTGCCCTCTGCCAGTGCTCAATTAGTGCCAGACAGATCAGTTTCCTGCCACACAGAGCTATCCACAAACATGCCACAGGGCATCTGTGGGCCATGGCCATGCTGTTGTGACTTCTCAAGTTGTATGTGGTGAGGTGTGTCTCCCTGCTGAGTTTTCTGCAGGTTCAACTACATCATCCTAGGCACTCCAGAGGGTGCCTAGGGATTCAATGACTAAGCTCCTTGACCCATTTGGGACATTTTTAATGAGCTAAGAATTCTGCTGTTGCTTCTGTCAAACAAGATGCACCAGCATCCTGGGCTGTTTATGCATTAGCACTTCTTACCAGCCCAGCAAATTTTAAAGCAGCTTTTTAAAAAACAGAATTATTTCAGTTGTGCAGCCTCCTGGAATGAAGAAACTCAATTGAGGGGGTAGTCCTGAATTTTAGGTTTAAAATGAAATGACTGCAGTTGGCTGACTTAAAATGAAATTAATGCAGGGCAGTACACACAGCCTGAGCAGGGTCTTGCCGTGCTGCCTGCATTTCACTGTGACCTCTGCTCTGTGCTCTTCCAGGCTCCGATGGGCTGTGCTCTGGGTACACATCCCCACCACTGACATACACGCTTGGAATGCCTGCCTGGTGCAGGTGAGAAGGGATAACTGTGGGCATGTCAGGAGATCCCACCTGCCTGGGCCCACAGGGACTCAGCATCTCACTGAGGGGGCAGAGGTGGGCTCATAATGGGGAAAAGCTGCCAGCCTCCTTTGGCCTTCAGGTAAGGTAGTGACTGCTGATGGCACAGCTTCACTCACCTGGGAGCTTTCGACATGCCTGGGAAGCCATGGGCAAAATAATTCGTAGCCTGACAGAGGGTGGGAGACGCTCCCATTGCAAGATATTTACAGATCTCTCAGGCTGGTTTTGGCATGTTTTACTTCCTTTGTGAGGGCCATTATTTTACCAAGGAAGAATAATGAGAGCAGCATTCTGTTACAGGAGTGGAGCCCTGTCTTTGTCAAGTTTTTTCTACCAAATAGTATTGCACCATACCAGCTCTGCCTGCAGAAGTATTTCAAAGTTATGTGGAAATGTTAATGAGAAGACAGATCTACTGATCTCTCAGTGAAGGGAAAGTGATCCCCATTGGCTGATGTGGAAATAAGTAAGAACAACTCAGATAAGGGGTCACACCCATGCAAAGAGATACTGCTAGAGCTCCAACGGGAATGTGTTTCCGGGCTCTTAGGAAGTGCCTGTGTCTCTCTGCAGAGTGGCCTAATGCTATTTTAAAGGTAATTTCTGTTCCCAGGATTTCTGAGTCACAGGGGTGCAGGAAGGCAGTGCCTGAGTGCAGCTGTGAGCCCGCGCTGCACAGCACAAAAAACATCTGGTCTGGGCAGCCCGTGGGATGTCTGAACATGGGCTCCCAGTGCAGGGACAGCAGCGACCACTGTTTGACATTACCAGGCCATTCCCAGCTGATGGTCTGGTCTCAATCCCAGTCAGTCCCTGCTTTCACAATGCAGTGCCAGTGGGAGAGGGCTGAACAAGGCTTGCAGCAAGGTGCACGTTTGGCTACCTATGCTGCCCCAACCTCCACACACAAAACTCATGGAGGGTCCATGCATGCTTTACATGACTTAACAGCAGCTTCCCTCTCCCTTAGTAGGAGGGTTATACAACTATCTCGTGTTATTTCAGTCTGCTTTTGTGATTTTTGTTTGGAGGTGGCACAAGAAATCAGGCCAAATCCAACCTTCCTTCACCCTGGGCAGATAGTGAATAGCCATAAGGGATCTGCTGTTCTGACAGCCCTTTAGAACACTAAACCCCTTTGCTAACTAATTCCTCTTTACCATTCAAAAGCTCTCCCATCAAAGAGAATAACTGCCAGTGATTTGTGCCAAAAACATTCCTTATTAGAAAAAAAAGGAATACACAGAACATGACTGCAATAATAACTAGTGAGCCTGGTGAAACCTCAGATAAAGGAAAACAATCACACTTTGCAGATGGAGACATTTAAAGTGGAGACACTGACTTATTCCAGGTCACATAATAATTCTTGATAGTGCTACCTAATTCCTATTACTGCATTTTAACAGCCACATCCTTTCTTATTGTACATATTCAATTCTTTCCCCCTGAATGCCCTTCAAGTTTTCCATATTCATAAATAAAACAGTGGCACAACAGCCTTGAATGGTCTACAAATAACAGGAAAGAGTCTGATGCAGAGCTGAAGGCCAGAACTGGGTTTTGTATACATTAAGGGCCTTTAGGGACACTTTCTGGTATGTTTTTGTAGCAAGTGGTATTTGAAGTTGTTGCTGTTGAATAAATTAGTATTTATTTCAAGAAGCAATGAGGAATACCAAATAAATAGTATCACGAGGAGGGGGGTGGTAAGGGAGCACAGACACATATTTAAAAAATGGAGGCTAAGCCGTTCAGCTGAAAGAAATTTTTCATATCTGGATCTAGTCAAAACTTCAAGGTTAGGATAACTTATTTTCCACTGACTACTTTTCTCTTGCATATGCTTCTCTATTTCCCGGTTCTGGCAGGGGCTGAAAGCAGAAGGGCACACTGTAAACTAAAATAGGCTAAACTGAGCTTTGAAACACATTTGCTCTGGGAGTGTGGGGTGCACAGCTGTGCTGTCAGACTGCCTGGAGCCCATGGCCAAGCACAGCAGATGGGACCAAGCGCCCTTAGGGGAAGTGGAAGAGGAAGGAGATCCCAGCACACTCCCAAGCACACCCTCTCCGATGGTCCTCCAGGGCATAGCCACTGCAGGAGCCCTGCAGGGCCAGTGCCTGTAGGACACCAAGCACAGCCAGCTCGAACAGCCTCCCTTCCCTCCTCTAGTTCAATGAATATCAGTTCCACTATGCTCTACCAGGACCCAGGCTTGCCCCTCTTTCCCACCCAGTTCTCACTCCTCTCAGATTCATATGAAGAGCTGCTCTGTAGGATTTTCTTTGCACATGGCTTCCATTCTACTTCCTTGAAATTCTTAGAGTTCTACAAAATTCCTTTCTATTTAAAACCACGGTGCTGTTTTAGCTCCCTATGATTTCTGAAAAATAAAAGCATCATCTGTGCCTCACCCTCATCTCTGGCCTTTCACCCACTTGCTGAGGCTGGGCAGGTTAGCATGGAGATGGTTGCTCTGGCAAGGTTCAGTTGTTTGGATATATAATTTCATTGCTGTCCCCAAATGAACTGTATGGTTTTGACAGATGGATGACAGATACTTAACAAGGAATTGGCTGATTTCATGGCAGAAGCTGAAGCATCCTGATGAATGCTTTGTGGGTAAATGTCTGTCTCCTTGATCAAAGCAGAATACTAACCCTTTACTGAGAGATGGCAGAAGGCTACTGAGGATGACAAGTAGTCTCCTGGCATTGCTAAGGGGAAAAAGCTTTTTCTCAGAGAGTCAGAAGATGTAATGGTTCGGATACACTCTTTCCCTGCCCTGCTTTCTTCAAAAATAAGTTAGCGAGGAAAAGAGAGGCAGGATCCCCTCCACACCCTCAGCATTCCAGCAATACTGTCTTCTTCCAGGTCATGCTGCAGCCTTGGCAGCAGTTAATCTTCAGGCACTGTGACCTTGCTGCACTACCCACGAGTGCCTGAAGGGGAGTCCAGGCAAGGACATACAGTGAGTCATGCATGCTCATCCCTGTGGAAATCAACGCAATCAAGTCAGGGACAGATGACATCTCGTGGAAAGAAATACAAAAGCACTCAGTGGAAAGCCACATCCCTGCTCTCTTCCCCATACCTGTCGGCTGGCGGGATCTTGCTTCTTTCAGGTAGTAGAGGGCCTTGTTGAAGTCACCCAGGTGGTAAAATGCCACTCCCGATCGATAGAGCGCCTTGAAGTTCTCGCCTTCCTTCTGCAGCACTTTGAGGCAGTACTCCTTGACCCGCTCGTAATTCACCAGCTCGGCCTGGAGCAGGCAGGCTGCAGGGCATGGGGAGGATGGCAGACAGACAGACACACAAGAAAACATTAGTGCTGGAGTTTCCCTTGCTCTTGCAGCTTAGGTGAGGGAAATGACTCAGCCTCGTGATTCAGAAAGGGATTGTTTGCCAAACCCGATTGTTCGCAATTTAAATACCAATGCTTCTATTTTTGGCATTGCAAAGCAAAGGGATTGTGTTTACTCCCGGGAGACACATAGGCACACGAAACACTGGGGGAGAGAGGGAGAACATAAACACCCCTCCACAGCTCGGGAATGCCACACAGTCTCGTGGCAGTGGCTGGCTTCATTTTGTGAAATCGCTTCCCGGACTGAGCATTGGAGCTCTGAAAAGTACAAAAAGGCGGACTAACAGTTATCCGACAAGGAAAAAGGGGATAAATTGGATCAGATTTTGTATTTGGCTTAATCCAAGGCTCTTAGGTTTAAAAATAATATGTAATTGCCTTTTATCCAGGAGATCCTGTACAGAGTTTTGCTATAGGAAATGACAAGGGGTTCTGCCCTGCTGGAATGTGTTGTCAGCAAACCAGAGACACCTGGAGCTGTAGTACAGGGAACAAATGTGCTATGCTGCCTGCTTTCTGCTAAGCACTGCAACACAAGTTCATTCCCAGAGATGAGTTCTGCCAGCTTCCTAAAGGAAAAGGCAAACAGTAAATAAACAACATGCTGAGGGTTCTGTGTGCTGAAGGACGGTTGTTGCATAAATGTCTAGGAGGTGAAGAAAGTGTCCATTTTGAGTTTCCCACAACTAGGAGTGAAATAAAGAGGAAAGGGAAAGATCCCTAAGCCACGCTTTACAGCCATGCTCATGGCTTTCTGTAGTGCCCACTCCAGTGGGCTAAACCTCATACAGGTGACCTGAGCATTAAGAATGGCTTGGGGAACACTGACAAGAACAGGACATGGTGCAGTCACACTTCCAGGGAAATAAAGGTGTGCTGCAATCCAAGGCAACTTCAAGAATGACACGATTTGGGGAAGGAAGGCAGAATGCCACTGCAAGGATCAGTTCAGAGGCTGGCAGTGTCAAGTGCCAGGGCATGGGGAGAAATTTCCCATGGCAGGTGGTATTACTCAGTGTGTCTCTGGCAAGGAGACTCAATGCTCCTGAAAATCCAAGTCATCACAGGTCAGATGTCACCAATGAACAGCCAGACTTCATTTCTTTCATGGTAACTGCAGCTGAGAGGATATGGTGCTGGGTCAGAAATGAGATGCACTTCTTCACCCCTTTCCCCATACCCCTAGACTAAGCCCTACAACCCTTTCTGTATCACAGTTTACTTCATGAGAAGGAGGCTGGCTAGATGACGTCCAGAGATTCCTTCCAACCTAAATGAGTCCAAATCCACCATCACTTAATGTGGACAAAATACATTTCTAACCCAAGTACACCTTCAAAACTTAAACAGCTTACTGGGAACAATCACAAACAGGCTTCTACCACCAGAGCACTGATGCTAGAGACTAATTTAACAAGGACTGCAGAAGTAGTCCCACTGCAGGTACTTGTTTAAGTGACAGAGCCATTACTAACAAGAGCTGTGTCCTGTTTGCTTTAACAATGAAATGTCAATATATTCTAACAGCTCCTGCCATTATGTGCATAGGTATTTTGAAAGATTCTGATTTGTTATTTGATTGCCAGTTAAAAACCACATATATTTCTAAAACCTTAGTGGCATTTCCTTATCCAGAGTTTGTCCCTTCCTATTTGTCACACATTGATTTTTCTCACTCTGTTTCTAATGGAGCTTGAAATGACTGTGCCTTGTTTTTCTTTATTTTTTAAAGCTATTGAAAAGATGGCTGTGTAAATTTACTGCTGGCTTCACTGCCCCAGAAATAGGATTGCTTTGTTTATCTGCTGGCCAGTAACATGTACAGCAGTGGCAGTAGCTTTCTGCACACTGCCAATCTGAGCCAGCTTTTCACGTTCTGCCTTTCAGAGCAGCTAGGGGGTGGATTTCAGTTTCTCTGTTCATTTGCTACTTGGTATTTCCAGTGAGAGTCACAGAAATTACTCTGGGAAAAATGACAGGTGGTGTATACACGTATATTAACTCAGTAATTCCATACTGTACTTGCTTCACGTATTCACTGAAAAGAGAAGAAAAACTCTCCCACATCCTGCTATTTCATAAACCCAAATGGGTTTCCAGATATCCAGCTGGGTTCTTTCTGTGACTCATACTCACAGTAAAGCTTCTGCAGGGCATCCCCGCTAACTGTGCACGTGGCAGGGAGAAGTCAGCACCACATGGCCAGCAGGAGAGACGTGTGTTTATCTGAACAAACAGAGCAGATGGATGTGCAGGAAGCAGTTCTGCTGGAAGAGTTGGCCACTTGGAGAGCCAGTGTTGGAAGCGGCTGTTGGAAATGAACCTGAAGGGAGTATCTCCCTTATAAATATTTAGACATGCGTGCTTCCAGTTCTTGGTGGCCTGAAATGATCTTCATCTACTGTGATCCAACGAAAATATTGAGGCTGTTAGTAATTCAGCTTTCAGAAATGGAGGAGACGTGGAATCTTTGTACTTCTTACCTAATTCAGTCAGGGGAAAATTGTTTTGAAAATGTGTTGTTTTCCTAAACAGACGTGTAACTCTGGCTGGGAGTGTTTCTTTACCACATCAAACACCTTATCACACTCCTCCTAATTTTGTAATAGGCCCCCGGTGAATCCCGCTGAGGAACAGAGCTCACTCAGAGAGACCAAATCTAGAAGTTTATCCAGATCATCCTCCTGCTTTCTTGAAACTGAATGGGCTTGATCCTGCACAGCACCAGCTCTAGTAACTCTCTGGTGATTAGAAGGGTGCTCCTTACTTGCAGAGGCAAACTACCATTGCCCATTCCCTGCAGGTCTTGTTGTCATTGTAATACAGCACCTGGTGATTACATCTCCCCCACTCAGAAAGGCTGCTTACCCTGCTTCCAGCAGCATGTGACGGTTATCCATCATATTTGGTTATCGTTCTCAATTTGGCAGCTAATTCATTGTGTCAGCTTAAGCAATAAGTAATTCTTAACTTTTAAGCCTATGTATGTCACATAGTGATGAAGAATCCCCATCTGCTGTAAAAAAAAAAATCCAATCAAATAAAAGCCATCTTGAAACTACTGGGTGTAATGTGCCTTGGGAACAGGGAGAAGGTTAATGCTATTAGCTTCAGAGGAGGGGCCCTGTCCATCATGCTTCCCAACTGATTGCTGATGTTTAAGCAAGGAAATAGAAAACTTGGCTGTTTTTCTTCACAAGACTAATGTTAAGCCTAGATTTGTACATTTTAATTAGTGGATTCAAATCTGTGCCATTGAGCTCCATTTTAGAGGTGCAGTATGGATCTGGTAGATAAGTGAGCTAGTTTGTATAACCCTGTTCAGCACAAGGTTGAGCAAAACCAAGATTAAAGCACCTGTGGAGCCAAAATACGTATACCTTTAACAATACAAAAAATACAATACCTTTAACACTTACCAGCAGCTGTGGTGAGCAATGATGGGAAGTTGTAACTAAAATCCTGGCAGTTGAGGGGTTTGGATTCTGCTTTATTCCACCCTGAAATAATTTTGAATTTCAGAGTATCTTTCAGGACACTATCTAGGCTTGACAGGTACCAGTGAGAAGGGATCCATGACAGCTTTTTTATTCCAAAGGCTAATAACTTTAATTGTTTAGGAAACATCACTACTTTTCTATACTGATTTTTGTTTAGCTTCAATTTGCTAGCCACACGTTACCCTGAAAAGCCTAGGTATTCTTGTTGTGTTGGCACTTTGAGACTCTGATCAAGTCCTTCATCTTCTCTTTATTAGCTTGTATAAAGTGGCATCTGAAATCTCTTACTAAAAAAAAAAAAACACCTTATTTTTTCAGCTTTCCTTACTTCTATAGCTATTCTCTGAACCCTCAAAATGAAGTTCAACTGAAAGTGCTGTCAGTTAGCATCTTACTACAGAAACCTCTTCTGTGAGAATACCTCTGCAGCTTATGCACAAAATTCAGTTTGGCCCTAACTTTTGGCTTCTAATTTTGGCTGAGCTAAAAACTAAGTCTGGGAGTAGTGTGTCCAGGCTTTAACATGGAGATTTTGAACCACAACATCAAGAGACTTGCTTAGCTGGGAATGTTCACCAAAGGGCAAGTCTTCATTCCAGAACGATTGTCCAGACACATTTTATACTGGTGGCTAAATTCCCACTGTAGGTAAAACTCAAGGCCTATCCATGTTACAGAACACTTAAAGAGAGTGGGCTGAATTGCTGTGCAAGCAGCATTAGGGCTGTGCAAGCATCCCTACCCTGTGGCATGTTCCTTGGGCTCAGCACACTGGGATGAAAATGCCTTTGCCTTACAGGAAAATCTTGGCTTGCAAACTCATGTTTCACAAACTCCTGTTTTGTTTGCTTTCACTCAGGTAAGCTGGTTGCATTGCCTATTCTTAGGATTTTCTTGTGCCTTTCACTGAAAGAGAGAGTCAGCTGCTTACAAGTTTGCTGGTCCTTTAAGTTTATGACCTAAAATATTCCATGTGTGATATCCACCTTTGATATCTGCTTTTGGAAAATGTCTGACAAGACTGTTCAGGTATTTTTGAAACACAGGCTAGGGAAACATAGCTTATTTTTCCCTTGTTAAAGATCTCTGGTGAGTGCCTCTTTGAATGCATCTCATGCCCTCATCGTTTGGCTTTGCAAACAGAAATCTGGCAGATATCCATTGTGTCAAGCAAGTGCCTTCTGTTATCCCCAAGGTAATCTTGAACTGGCCAGCTGGTAACCTTCTGAAAATAAAACCAGTATGGTACTGCATATAGTACTCTGTAGAGGTATGCTTTAGAATCCGGTACCCAAATCCCTTGAATATTCAGTCCTCCCTGGGCACAATCTGATCCAGAAAAATGTTGTGATCTGAAAACTTTGAGATCATAAAAATCCTCTTTTTGGCTCACTGGTCACAGGAATAAGGAGCAGAAAGTGGAAACCAAGTTAAGGGGCGTTGCTTCAGTTATGACAGAAAGATGGGAGGGGCAGAGGCACAGAAAGGGGTTTCTGGTGAAAGCAGTGTATGAGTGAGAACTGAGGTCTATTGGGGAGGTAAAGTCTGGGTGGAGATGTGAAGTTAAGAGTTTGGGGCACTGTGCTATGGATGTAGTACACAGTGCAGCCAGCCTGGAGACCAAGAGGAACATTTATAGCAGTGAAATCCAGACAGAAGAAATCAGTCTCCCTAGCTGTGTATGGCAGCAGCATCTCTAGCACATCACTTAACCACAGTCACATCCCTGCTCTGAAGCACGTTTTTCTATGCTGGGGTATTACCAAGGGACACTAACTGGCACTGCTGACAGGCTGCCCTTGCAAGGAGTAGGTGTCCTGTACAAGAGTTAATGATAAGTCATGTGGTTGAACTACTCTTAGATACCTGTGCAGAAAGGTCTGAATCCAAACAACCTTTCTTTTCAAACCTTAGAAGGAAAAAGCAGCTTGTATTGATTTGTTCAGTTGCAATGCAGAGAGAAGTAGCTAAACTAGTTACTGCTTAAACCTGAAGTGGATCTTCCCTCTTTACTGTATTTATTCTTGACTCCACCACTAGTGTTTAACAACATACATGGATTGCTCCTCTTTAGCAAGTGCTAGGTACTCCAGCCACTACAAACTCAACCTGTATTTCACAAATTGACAGTGTCATTCCCAGAAATAACCACAATTAAACTCTGCAAAATACTTCACTTTTGGATATGATCTCACCTTAGGTATAGCAGCCAGCAGTTCACTTAAAATCTATTTAATTGCAGGAAGATGGTTCCTATTCTTGCTCTGGGGTTCTACTTTGGGAAACATGAACTTTAATATAATTCCTTCAGGGTTTTATTCAGACATTTGATTAAGACCTTCATATATCATTGAACAGGCTTTGTTCTCACATCTCTTTAAGGCTCAAAATAACAGGGCAGACTAAGAGAGTCCTGTATTTCAGAAGGCTTGGTGATGCTCTCCCTCAGAAAAGAGAAAACATGATAGTGGTAAGTTCTAGTTTAAGCATTTGGGAAGAGAAATTTTTGGAATATAACAACAATAATAACAATAACAAAACCCAAATCAAACAAGAGACAGTGGGGGGATAGGGGACATGGAAAGAAAAAATATTTGTCTTGGATTACACAGCAACCTTCTAACCATGCCACTAATGCATGTATCATTAATCTCTGTTTGCTGCAGACTGTGTAAATGGTGTTGACAAAAAGCACATGGAGTTTACAATGTTCACTGGAAGAATTAAAATGGATACCATTACTATATGAGACTGAAAATGTCAGTCACGTGTTAGTAATTTGAATATAATTAACTTCTAAAATAAATCAGGTAACGTGGCTCACAAGATGATGCTGAAAATGTAAAGGGTTATTTTAGATTTAAAGTCACCTTGGATTTAAATACTGTAATTTTAATATACAGCATAAAAAGAACTGGCTACTGGAATGCTTATCCAAATTTTTTCTGGATTTATCCATCCTGAGTTTATAAACTGCACAGGCTGCATGTAGAAGGCACAGCCCAAGCTTTAACCTATGTTTTAACTTGTGTTAAATTTTCAATAGATTGGCACTAAATAGAAGCCATATAACGTGTGAATGTAAGAAGCCTGTAGTAGAGGAACTGAGAAAAGCATCCATATCTCCACAGAGCTCCATGTGTGCTGTGCCTTTCAAGAATGCAAACCAGCATTCCTCAAAAGAGGATGCTTAAAATATCTATTTTTTTTTCAGAGAAATGCTGCATGCAGTTTCCCTACTAGACTGAGACACTAATTAGGATCTACAGTTTCCAAACAATCTCTTCCATTAAATATTTCTCTCTCTATAGTCCAAGCTTGCAAACAAAGAGAATTTTCTGGCTTCTCACCAATAAAAAGCTAATTATAGACAGCTTGATAATGTCTGACAATAATCTGATCAGCTGACTCCTAGTTCCCAGAGAACCTTAATGGGATGAAAAGGGAATATCACAATGACAGTACAACTTTCCAGCCAGTGGCTCTCATTTATTCCTCTCCAGGTACCAAAAAGGCCTAAACATACCCGTATGTTTCTGCTTGCAGGGAAATGGGTAGAAAATTAAAATCCAAACTGTATGACAGGTTGCCTCTCTCCATAGGGAAGGATTAATGCTAAATGAAGTGTGGATCCACAATGTTTGTAGAGCCCAAAGTGAGCCACCTCTTCCAAACAGCCTTCCTCTTCTTCTCAGCCTGACTCAATTTGTGAACAGATACCAACTGTTCCTCCCCCTCCTGCCATCCTGGCAATGCTTTCCTTCCAATACATAGCATGGTCTCTCAGTTCTCTGCTGCTCCTGAGTCCTTCATACCCCTTCAAGAAGAAAGATCCCGACTTCATCATTCCAATTAGCTCTTCTAGGAGAGAGACAGGCAGTAGCAGTGACTGAAGTATGCCGGTGTTTCCACCATGGTACACAGTAAAAGGTACTTAGTAGCTCTCAAAGGAGCTGCTGAGTCTGTGTGTCAGGCTTTTTGTGGCTGGCAGCCTACCCTAGGACTAATATGAGCTGTCAGAACAGATCAGTTTAACTTCAGTCTGTGATAGGATGATCAATCTTGAAGATACAGGAAAAACAGTAGATATCTTGGCTTTTACGCTAGTCAAATGACAAATTTTAGTACATTTTCTTAAGCAAGTTGGAGGAGCATAGTCTAAATGAATAGACTTAATTCTGTTAACAAAATGAAAGGCAACATTAAGTAGTTTGCACTGACGTGTCCTAGGCCCCATGGCATTTGGTATTGTCAATACAGACCTAAATGACAGACTGCAGACTGTCTTGTCAATTTGCAGATAACTTCTAGATGTGAGAAGCCAGTATCTGTTGGAAGGTAGGGGCAGAATTCCAAAGGATCCCCACAAATTGGTGGTGGTGTTCTAATAAAAACAGGATGCAATTTGACAGCAGGAAGTTAAAGGTCCTGCAGATATGCAGGAAAAGACCCAACTGTGTAAGTCAAGCAGAGGAACAGACAGTTGGAAAGCAATTCTGCTGAAAATCCACAGGAGGACCCTGACAATAACAAATGATCCAGAGAGGACAGGGCCTCACCAAGACAGTGAGGGAAGAGAGGCTAACCCTATTCATCCACATAAAAAGAAAAAATGCAACTCAAATGCAAAGAAGGTTATAACCAGGAAACTATCTGTTCTTGTACTCAGAAAGTAAGAAGAGGGCTTGCATTTCAGCTAGGAAAAGCTCTATAGCAGTGAAAAGAGTAAACCTTTGAAAGAGACTGCTTGGGAAAATTTTGTGAAGGTTCATAGCTTTGGAAATACTTAAGAACAGGTTAAGCAAATGTTACTTGAGATATGTCTTATCTGTACGCTTGTACCACCCATGGGTATGGACAGAAGACTCTTGACAGCTTGTCAGTCCCATTCTTGATTGTCCTGAACACTCAGAGCATTAACATCCCGGTTTGCCTTTGACAGCTGCCATTTAGTTCTAATTCCTATCAGAAAGTCCTATTGGAGGATGTCAGAGCAACATTCTGGCCAGACATGGGGACAGGTAAGCATCTAAGAACAGCTGGCATGACTGCTAGCCTTTGCTATGTGATTATATTCCACTGTCTCATACTTGTGTAGGTTTGAAGAGCCTATTTAAAAGTGTTCATTATTTCTGTACGATGATTCTTAAGCTACTTCAAGATAAGTCTGTGGTGCTTTTTGCTTCCTTTTTGTCGCAAATTCAGTGATGTAATACTGCAGTTTTCCTTCAAAGAGCCAAGGCTTTGAGAAGCAACGAATTTCAGCCAACTTTTCATCTGATCCCCATAGCTTCTGTTTGGTAAGAGTATTTTGGCCTACCACTTCCTGTAGTTACTAGTCCTTCAAATCAAAACCAGAGGCTTACTGAAAAATCTGGTCGTATTAAAGCAGTAGTTAAAATCTAGATTTCAAGCAAACAAGAACTTTCTGAAGCCAAAATCTGTATCAGCAAACCTTTATTTTACCAAAATAAAGAGCTCCACATGGAGATGATCTTCATATTGCACCTTCATTTTTCTTAGCCAGGAGAGGTAGGAGCAAAGTCCTATCAAAGCACTGATAGAGCAAGAGATTCAGTCAGGTTTTAACTACTATGACATTTTGATTCTATAAATTCTAAATTATAGAATTCTATAAATTCTATAAATAAATTCTATTCTATAATAGCTCCTACTATATTCTATAATAGCCACATTAGAAGAGATGGAAGTTCCTTCTGTTTGTTTTTGCCAAGGCTGTTATTGTTGATCTGCCAGGTTAAACACCCTGGAGGTATCCTCCTCTATGACTATCTAGTAATCTTTGACCTGTCTTTATCTTTTAGAATCAGTGCTCATCTAATCCAGTCTAGTCCAGTCAACTAGACATGCTTGGCCTTCAGATCTGTTCCAGTTGCTATTTATTCCACTGCCTCTTTGGTGCTGTTTGCTTTTGCTCACCTTGTGTTGCTTTACTTTCTCACTGTGGCACCTTCTCTACACTGTACCCTTTCCTCCTCTGGCCTCCTGTTGCTACTGACACCCACTGAAGGAATCTTGTCTCTTGACTTGTTCTCACAAGGGAAAAGTACACAGAATTTTACCAGAGATCAGCAACAGCAGACAACCATCTACTAAATGTCTGGTGTTCAGCAGCAATCAACTCCAACAACTGCTATCAAATATTTATAATTCTTACTGTAATATATTAACCACTGAAATTAAGGTCTTAATGGAATTATGGTATTTTTTCAAAACCCATATGAGACAGAGGGCCTTCTGTAAATAGGGAAGCACTTTGGAGGACATGAGGGATTTCAAGCTGCTTTCTCTGCTGAAGAGAAATGCATCCTTTGCTCATAGTAGGTCAAACAACTGACAGCACTACTGTGAAATGCAGCTGGAACAGCCTGAAGGCTCTCCAGTGAAGTCACAGACACTTGTGCATGCTATGATGGCCTCAAGCCTGGCTTACTGCAGCACGCTCAGTTTGGGATGAAAGCTAGCACTTTATGCTGTACCGTGAACAAGGCACGATGACGTGGCTGGATAACATCTGTGTGCTGTGCCCTGTGGTGGCTCACGGTTCACCTCCCAGGACACATGGAAGAGCTGACCATTGCAGAGTCTGCTGAGGAGTGGAGGACAGGTTTACCATGTAAAATTCATTGGGATTGAAATGATTTTGGATTTTCCTTGAACTCTCCATAGCTGAAAAGATTCATCTGGCAACATGGAGATGTCAAATGAGGAGGAATATTTCCTTCATTAAATTAATTACTCATTCATATGTTTTATCCAGATCCAGTGTAGCCTAAAGCTTTTCCATTTTAATGATGTTTTGAAACAGAGAGAAACCTTTATGTCTTTGTGGGAGGGATGGAGAGAACAACTGACAGAATCAAAGAGGCAAATCAAAAGTTAACTGTTTTCTAACTGAAGAGAGGTAAAAAACAAAGTTCTCAACCTAATTTTCCTTAGAAATGCATTAAACAAACCTCCTGAGAAGAGTGATTTGTCAGCAACAGCGAACTAACCCTGCCTGTGCTAGGCTGTCACCTGCCTGAGCTTTGACAGGCCACATAGAGGCAGTTAAAGCATCACCCTGACATACAGCTGGGCCTCTAGTGTCCCTGCTTCTTCCCATTTATACCATATTAATTTAGTATCATTGATGCATCTCTCTTCCTATCAAATTGAGCTGGCCAACAGGTTTGAAATTACTGAGAGGGGACTGACAGGCAGACAGCAGAAAACATATGTATGTATGACTCATTTCCTTTGGAAATCAGGCTGAAAACGAATAAACTAAAGACCAGAGGGATGATTCAGAATATTATTTGCTTGAAAAAGTCAGGGTTTGAAGTATGCAAAAGCATAAGCCAGTCCTCTAATAAGATGTTTGCTCTTTAATATAAGCTGTGGCAAAGTGCTTCAGGTAAAAAGATCACTCCCAAAGCCTTCATAAACCGCATCTACGCAATGAATTGCTGGCAGTGGAAGAATGAGGCAGGAGTCCATCTCTGACTGGGGGTAACTTCCACCCCAGTAGCAGCTGTGTTCAGGCACCAGGAACACCAAAATCATTGTACTGAATCAATACAATTCTCTGTCTTGACAGTGCCTTTTGGATTAAGCTAAGGAAGCAGAAGATACAATGTAACAATTATGTGATGAATGGGTTCTGCTGACAAGGATACTGGTCTGAAAACAGATCACTAGTAGAATATCTCAGGAATAATTTCAGAATGCAGCTTGTTTAGTGCTTTATTATTAGCCCTATGCCAAAGTCAGAGTGACCTACTGACTGTCAAGTTCAAAAATACTGTCAAAAGGGATGAGGATGACAATGTCATATATAAAGAACTACATGACCTGGTACACAGAAATAAATTTATTTGCAATAGAATTTGGTGATACAAACTTTAAAACCATACTAAGATTTTTTTGCTAAATTTTTTGAGCTCATGAGTTGGAAGAAAACGAAGAGGAAAAGGATGTGAATACACCAGATGATCAAAGAATGACTGAGTCATTTATGTGACATGGCCATAGATGGGGAAATTAAAATCTTAGAGAAGTTTATTCAAAAATTCAAACCAGTTAGAAGTTGTTCTCAAGCATGAAAATGTAATATTTGCTTTTCAATTTTTATCCTATTTAATAGGGCAGGGAATGTTCTGATTAGCTATATGTCTAAGCCTTCTTTTCTAACCTTATTAGGTTCTTTAACTCCATGATACCTTCTGGCACTTTACTCCCAAGTTAATCAGACCCGGGGCTTAAAAGTTATTTTGTATTAATCTATTAATTTAATTTACCACCCCACCCCATGAGCTGCCTCAGTTTGAGGTCCATCACAGTAGTTAGGGAATGTAAAAAGGAAAATCAATCCATTTGCTTTGTACTTCCAGTATAGGTGAGGATCTTAACACTGCTCTGGTTTCCTTGCAACATGAACATGCTACTGTGTCTTAAGCAATTAATCATTGCAAAGCATTTAAGAGGAATGGATTAGGATTTGAATTATGTTAGTATTAAAAAATATATGGTGACTAAAGGAGTTGAGGCTTAACTTTCCACCACATTGTTTGATGAAAGAATGATTGCTTCCGGTATGATACAGAGATTCTGATTTGATCCTTTTTGAATCACTAGACAACAAAAAAGGTGCCTTTGCAGAACAACAGCTAGGGCTGACTTAGGATGGTTTTCCAGAGCACCCTAAGACAATCCTTTTCTCATTCTTTCAGCTGATCTTGCAGTTCTGCTTCTTCATGATCAGCTGGGTGGTGTGATGTTCTCCCTGGGCAGCTCCTGTTTGCTTGGATTTATTCTCTGAAAGTGTGGATGAAATAAAATCTTTCTGCCCTCTTCCTCTCTGGAAGCAGGAGTGAGCAGAGGAATGTGAATTCTCACAGCTTCTTCCCTGCAGCTAGTTGAAAGATTCTTAGATTGTCCTTTATATCATAAAGATGCTTTTCATATCACGGTACATTTCTGGATTTCATGGTGACTGCAGGGATAACACAGCACACCGGGGGTAGATGTTTGTTAGTCACATTGGTCCAGGAATAGACAAAGGAAGCACTAAAGGTCTGACATAAATTTTCAAGTCCCAGACACGTCCTCGGCTTTTAATTTACTTCCAGGAGTAAATTTCCTCTCCCATACACTAGGGAATGTATGGGGCAAAGGATACCACACTGTTTGTTTTGTATTCTCATCTCCTTCTGCTTCAGGTAGCAGTAAACAGCTTTGCTGTCTGGAGTGGAGTCTTTCAAGCTGGAAAAGGCCAAAGATAAGCAGCATCCAACTGAGCTGATCTGAAAGCAGTCTTTATGTGTTAGGTTAAACCTTACAAACACATCAGATGGGTAGCAAATTTTCACCATTGCCTGATTGGGTTCTACCAAGAGGGCCCTGAACTCTCTTGCTTTACTGAATCAGGTGACTTATAGCAAGAATAAGGTGACTTATACTCAAGGTAACTCATCTGAGTTTTGTCAGGTAGGAAATGAGCTTTTTGTCAGATGTCTCTGATGTGGCCAGGCTAGAACAATGCCAGGGGCGTGGAAACTGACAGCTGTAATCAAGGCATCAAAGGAGCTTTGGAATCAAAATTTGAGGAACACTAATTTGGTGGCTCTTTGCTGGCTGACCCATCTGTTTCTTTCTAGCAGCTCCCAGGCAACTGGATCGACAGCTAGGTTATCAGAGTTTTGCTGTCTGCCACTCTGATATGAAAGGAGTTGCTGTTGCCATCGATGCAGAACAATCCACATGACAGCCCCCTAAACTGGCAGCAAGTAAATGCAGTGGGCAGTGCTCCCACTAAAGAAAGAAAGGGAATACTGAGCAGTGGCTATAAAAGTAGTTACTTTAGTAGGGCATAGATTTGATCTGTCAAGCACAAATGTGCTGGAGAAGGAAAAATGCTGTAGCTTTGCAAGCAACAATCAGTGTCCTAGGTCCTGAAAAGCTTATGTAGCAGTGTAGGGATGGTTGTTTTCTGCACCCAAGGACACGTACAGGGTTGCAGTTCCTGCCTTGTTGATGGTATATGTGAGTGAAAAGGACTGAGATATCACCATAGTCAGGACCCTGACACACAGGACTTGTCAGGCAATTATGTTTTTCTGGAAAACATCCACAACTACTAAAGGTGCAAACAGCATGGGATTGCTTTTTTCCCCCACACTTCTGTTGGGAGGTATTGCAGAACTATTCAGTGATGGTGACTTACACTGCCTAAGGCTTTCAAGTTAAGTATGTGCTACTGTGATGGGCAGAGTTGTGGTCATGGCCACACAGGACAAGCATGTGTTAGAATTCGTGGCCCTGACTGTAAGAGTTGATCATTTTATCAAGGTGAGTGACACAGCATGTAAAGGTAGGGAATAGAGTCTCATGCTTGCACACATACAGTCTGTTATAGAGAGGTCACACAGAAACAGGTGACCAGCACCAACTGACTGGCTTCCTGTAAATGTCACATCACCCACCGAGGGGATGAGAGGACCTTACTGGCATAACTGAGATGGGGGGTGTCTAGGAAGGAACAAAGCTTTGTGTGGGAGGTCAAAAAGTCTGACACAGCTGTGTTGCAACTGGGACAGCAAGTAAAGGAATTCAAAGGGTGGAGGCACAGACTGTGCAAGCAGCCCTGACTTCTCTACTGAGACATGTGATGGGAGAACTGGGTACACGGGACAAAGACAAGGAGAAGCAGATGGTGCTATCCAGCCTATGAGCCTCAGGGCAATGGCGTGTCAAGAATTTTGGAAAGTGGGGAAAATGGAGCAGATTTTGAAGAAAATACCAGTTATTGCCTATGCATAGTAATAGATGAGTTCTGGCATGTCAAGCTATGACAACTAAAGACCACTGCTCCCAGCTGCCACTTTTGCCATAGGTTATCAGAGAAAAAACATGACTGCCTAAACCATTTCCATGAACTGTCTTAGTGCTGTTTCTGGCAGTGTCCTAAACTTCAAATGGCTATCCTGAGATGGATTTTTCTGCTCCAGCCTCACATTCAATGGCTACCATTTTCAGCTGCCTAGGCAAGTGTAGAAAACCACTACTACCACCTCTCAGCTTCACTCAAGCAAGTGTGCCCCAGCTGGATTTATGTTCAGCAATTCCAGCAAAGCTTCCACAAACTGCACTGACTACAGTTTTTGTTAGAGAGAACAGAATAGTAGCACTCCATGCCACCACAAGATTTACCTGCATTCATCCATCAATGTCCTGAGCCTACTGTTTCCCATCCAAGATGCAGTGCAGAAATGAACAAAAGGAGAGAGATTCCTGAGCAGCCATTAGTAACACCTTTCTAGTTAATGATAGTTAATTCTGACTTTCTTTCAAAGCATTTTTAACCCTCAGTATTAGTCACTGGTATGGTCATCTGAGTAAGCTGAAACCAGAATTAATAGCAATTTCTCATCCATGAAGCAAAAGAACAAATAAATAGCCAGTAATTTTTCTCAGAAGTTTATTAAGTATTTTCTCCCTTTCTTCATTTTGTCTCCTCTATTTCACAGTCCTTTGTATGTTACTTTCTGAGACACAACACAATGTCAAGATGCTGGCAACATTTAGACCTCCCCTTTTATTTACACGGTTTACTTTTGCTGTTCCTTTCCTCACAGCAGCTCCTTTACCATCCTAAAATCCTAATGTGTGAACCCTTGATGATCCTCCATTCTTGGAACATCTGTTGCAAAGCCAGAGGACAGTGACAAGGAACTTGGGATGTGCTGCTGAACTGATAAGCAGTTCTAAGAGAAAGGCTGGAGAAAGAGGCCTGGAGCTGGGTTAGACATTCCTGGGCCTGAGCCCAAGTGAACAGCAAGAAGAGAAGGATGTTCCACCTGCTGAACCATTCAGAAATGGCCCAGCTCCCAGAAAAGGTGGGAACTATGGAGCTCATGAGTATATTTACCAATTGACTGGGACCCAGCTTTAACACTAGGTTTTATTGAACCATCTTCAGCACAGCATTGTTGGAGGTGTAAGAGGCTGTGACTCATTGCATAACTCTTGCTGAAGGAAACTCTAGGACAACATTTCAGAAGTGGATGGAGTAAAGCTGGAAAGATGTGCTACTACAGAACTCAGAAAACAGCAGCTTTCTCATGCTGGAAAACAAGCAGTACTCTTAGGTAAACAAATTAACCACTGTTCTTGTAGATCTTTGTGATTTTTGGTATCTCCTGCTTCATCTCCCATAGTAAGCTGTAGCTAAATTTTGAGGGATCTCAGGTCATCAAGACTGCAGCTCCTCTGGACAGTCTGGCCAAGGGATCTATAGCTTCTCAGTTCTCTGTTTCAGGCAAAGGCTGACAAGGTCAGCTGGGATAGGCTTCTCCTCATGCAAAGGGAATTAAACTTGTGGTAGAAGTGGCCGCAAAAAAACCTGCAACCCACAGAGCCTTAAGTTTTGAAAACGCTTGGGATGAATAGTGACATATGGAGAAAAACACATCTTCTGCCTTAGCAAGAGATGGTCTCAGACATGTATCACTTAAACCAAGGTTGGTGGCAGCTTGCTTTCCTTTCTCTTCCCTCCCTCATGTCCCACTGGCATCTGGATGTATTTCCAGACCATCCTTTCAATGCACAAGAAACTCCATGAACAGGGGAGATCTTCGTTATCCTAAATAAAAAGGAACAGGTGAATACTGAGTATTTCTAAAGAGCAAATCATGACAATAGCTTTAAATTCCACATCTTTCTTAAATACATGTCAGAGTTTGGTCCTATCACTAAAAAACCACACACAGTCATTGGTGTTCATTCTCTGCTGCAGTTGCCCCTCCCTGGAGCAGTAATTGCATCAGTCCTGTAAAACAAGGAGTTTCTGAGCATTTCAGGCTGGTCAGATGTATCTAAAACAAGTGTCAGGAAACACCACCTGCCAAGAAGTGAAAATGCAGACCACATCCTGCTGCTCTGTTTGCTGCTGCCCCTCTTTCCCACTGTATGGCATGCTTGTGGAGGGTGTTTTTGTTGATGCAGTACATTTTAAAAAACCATCACATCACGCAACAATCCAAGACTGCTTTAACACCCACAGCACCATGTGTCCTGGTAGAGTCTGTACTTGCTAACAGCTATATACTTGGATGGGCTTTTAGCAGAAACTCCTTTTGACGTCTCCTAGTGGGTGGTCAGTGGAAAGTTTTACCAGCTTTTCTCGAGTTTAGTTACATTTTTACTTGGATTACGTATTATAAGTATTTGTATTTGGATTTCTCACTGGAACTACTCACAGAAGACCATGCAACTGAGGGTAATTGGAAGTAGTACCTACACCCCAGCTTGAGGATGCTAGAAGGTTCCTATGCCGCTGGACGTTTGGGACTGTCACTATGACCTTCACATAGCCATTGGAATGGTACCAGTGCAAATTTCTGCCAGTGTAAGAAGCCAAACATCATTTTCCAGACTGAGATGTATCTAGGAGAGCTGTATTTTTAATACTGTCCAGGCATTTGTGCTCTTCTGCCAAGATTCCTGTAGTAAACTACAGGTACCTGAGTGGGAATATAAACACTCTACAGCTATTTTGCATTCATGTAATTAACAGCTTTACAGTACTCCCAGGAGGTCAAAAATGCAGATGGATACACTGAAGTTTACAAAAGATTTGGTGAAGATAATACAGCTGGTTAGCACAGAGAGGGAGGATTAGCAACCAGATCCCCCAGTGCCACTCGTCATCCCCAGATCTCTCTCTGGTTCCGTTCTCCTGCCAGAATGAGCTCTAGCATTTCTGCATGCTTAGGAAAAACAACAGAGGTTTGCTTATCACACTGCAACATTCCCTCACCAGAAAAGCTTAGAACTGTGCTTACCCTTAGCATTTTGCTTTGGAATGACTAGGACTTGTTTCTCTCTGCAGAGTAGATATAGTGCTTTTAATCCTGTAAACTTTTAGGCAGTAATGGTAGCATAAAATAATCATTGCATTTAATGGTTGCATTTGTAGTTGATAAATGATCCCCATCTGCATGCAGTACGTAAAGCATTTGAGCTTCTTCTAGATCAAATACGCTGTATGAGTGGAAGGCAGATCAAGACCTGAGGTGTATTTGGCCAGTTTACTTTTCCACAAGCATTCTTTGTACATCTATCTGTTTTTTAAAAGAACATAAACCACTAACTTGTAGAAAACTCAGCTGAATGCACCATCAGGATGAGATTGTGGTCCTTGTTCTTTATTTTTCAACAGGGCTGAGAGAGGTCAAATGACTTCCTCAAGGTCAGAGACCGCCAGTGAGTCATAAAGAAAGGACTGTTTGCATTACAACCCTGCATTCATTCCGCAAGGCTCTACGCTGCTGGTAGGCTTTTGTCTTTGCCTACCCTAGCAATTTCTGGGAGCCTTGGCCATGCTGCTGCTCTTGCCTATGGTGACATTCATCAGAATGACTTGTGGTAAAATGATGGGGTATTGGCAGGCCCATGCAAGAACGCAGCAGCACAGTTGTGATGAGCAGTTCCTTTAAGGCAAAATTCTTGGAGCTTAAAATGAAGCCCAGCTAGCAGCTTAGTGAAAGAAACATGAGCAGCTCTGCCAATGGCAAGTTCTGAAAATCCTTGGCTGATTTAAAATAGTAATTTTTTAAAAATCACAAGAACTTAAGACCCAGCAGATCTGGGATCCTTTGAAATGGGCTAAATAGTTTAGGCTGTGGGTGTGCCACGCAGCTCTACAACAGCAGATCTTGGAAAACACACCAAATATGAGGGGGCTTTTAATAAATATGTGAGCTGACCACCCCATCTTACAGTAGAATTGTTGAAGGTGCTCTACAAAGCAAGTGAACCTAAACAAGAATCTGTGTGCACATCTCTGCCTAAATTTACCTTCAGCAGGCGATGACAGGCACTGAAAACCGTTTAGTATTTGCCCACATGTGCCTACTCATGCAGTTGGTCAGATGTAAAAAAAAAACCAAACTAACAACCCCAGCATTTACCCATGAGATCACACAAAATCCCCTCTGGGTTTATTTCTCACCTATGTGTATATTTACCTATAGTTGATGCTCTCCTCTGACTCTCATGCTGCATCTAAACAAGTCAATGTGTATGTGCATCTGTAGCTGTGATGCAAAGCATCTCTGACAGGTGGATGTGTGGTGCCCACATGAAAAACGACAGTGCAAAACCAAGGTGGGCTTCTCAAATGCCAGGCTTAGAGAGTCAGCGGAGGTGCTAAAAGAACTTGATAATAAGGACACTCAGATGACAGCTGGTAATGCTACCGGCTATACTTCAGAGCTAAGTGAAAAGCTGCCTTCTCCAGAGTTAACATGTACTGCTGTTATGCTTTCTGCACTATACAGATTTATTTATTTTAGAAACAGCTCTAGGCAGCCAGCAGTGCTCAGAAGCAAAACTCCCTGCATCTCCTCTGCTCCCCATGTCAAGTAACACTGATTTCAGCTGTGACAGTACATGCCGGTGCCTCTGCTAGAGCCCATGGTGTAAAGAAACTGGTGTCTTCTGCTGCATCACACTTAGAAAATGAAGTCTCACTGCTGCACGTCTTGAAGCTGCTATTAGAAATATATGCTAATTATTGTTACATTTCTGGGGAAACTCCCTTTCCTCTCTTCCTTTCTCTTTCAACGTGAATTCACTGACCCTCCTGCTAGAATGGGAGCTCTGTGACTGGGCTAGGAGTAAAAACACTGCAATTCCAGTTTAACTGCATGCTTCCCTCTCCAGCATGCAGGGCATTTCTTTAAAATTGCTTGCAGATAGCTCAGCAGACACACACAAAGCTATGCATTTCTGAGACAAATGCTGTTCTCTGCTCTGTGCATGCCATCTACTGAAAACATGTGACAACCGCCTGTGCAAAATGACAGCTTGACCTGCTGTGAGGTTATCCCAGGAAAAGTACTGCTTGTAAGTCCAGGGTTAATTATACTCACCTCCTCCTGTGTTCATATTGGTTAAATTTAGGAAAAAATCTGTTCATATCTAGGATAAAGATGGAGAATGTTTCTCACACCAATTGCTACTGCTGACAAGATCAAATACAACCAACAGTGACAAAAATTCCTTGCACAAACATGAAACTGTAAAAAAGTGAGCTGGACAATGATAATGACATAGGACAACTCCATCAGCAGGAGTCAAGACATTTCTAGCAAGTGGAACTTGTGTACTGGCAGAAAGTGCCTCAGAAGCAAATTCCATTTCTCTCTCCCACTTCATTTACCATCTACATACCACGTCTCATTTGTATCTAACATAGATAGTGCCTGTGAGCCCTTTTTCAAGCCCAGGAACTCACCAACCTATATTGTTCAGAGTATTATGGGCTCTTTGTGTAACCCTGCCAATCTAAATGATCCTTGCCAAATACAATCAATGGATTTTAATAAACCTGTGAACAGAAATTTGTAGAGAGACGAAATTACATCTGTGCAATTATGGTATCACTCTGAAATCTCACCTGCCTCTCCACCTACGAGATTTCAATAGGCTTTCAAAGGAAGAGTATTTGGAAACATGATGAAAAGGAGCTAAATTGTGCTCCCCATTACATCCCAAAAGGCACGTTGAATGTAAGAGACTGGCATGCATTATGACGAGAGGATGCTGGCTTGGTGTTTCAAACCATTCACTTTATATTGCATCTTTGCTAGCACTAGAGAACAGGAAAAGCTAAACCAACTCTGTCTAGAAAGCCAAAATCTAATGTCCTGATTTGCGCCATTTTTTACCCCCAAGGATATAAAGGGTGATGAGTGACCCTTCGTCCTTCTGGAGAACACCAGAGGTTTTTTAATGCTGTTATTTTGTGTATCTTCTCCAAGTTATGAATGCTCTCTTCCCTGTATGTACCTAGGCAGAAGTTTTTGTCGTAGAGATGCTTTCAGGTTTGAAAAGAAAAAAGAAACATGTGCTGCTGGGGACCAAAAATAACATCTGATCCTGCACTTGTTTGGATAAAGCTTCTTGAAGTCAACAGGAGTTCTGTTTCTGTAAGGACTTCAGAATCAGACTACAAAGTAGTTAAACCCCCCACCACTCCTCTCCATCTTCCTGCAGCACTTCTAAACAGATGGCAAGGAGCAAAGAGAGGCATGATCAAATGTCTACTGACCACAGTGATGACTGGACGCTAGCAAAAAGCCAGGACTGTATTGGCTTTCAACTTTCAGTGCTAAGAAGCCAAAACATTCTTTTTATATCTGGTAGAACTATTTGGAGGTACTGCAGTTGCGCCCAAACACTTCCCCTTCCTTACATCAAATGTGGTAGGAGTCCGTCTCTCTGTAATACCATTAATTACAGGCTCCAGAGCCGGAGCTGTGGCGAAGGGACTGAAGGACATCGCTGGCTGAGGGTACAGCGCAGCAGGCAATCTTGGCCATTTCACGAACCACGATTTCTGTCAGCCGGAGCGCCCCACGCACGCACCGCCGCCCTACCACCTGTCTCCCGGGGGAGGAGGGCACGGATTCATCGGGGGTGGATGGAACCGCCCGGGAGAAGGGCTGGGGGTCGCGGGCGAGCCGAGCGCCAGGAGCGGCCGTGTGCCCCCTCCTCACCGCTGCCCGGAGCAACACGGCTGTGCCCAGCGGGAGCGCGAATGCGAAAATGGAAGCCAGCGGAAGGGAAGGAGATGCGGCGAGCGGAGCGGGGCGGCAGCGCTGCTCTGCGGAGGGGGAGGGAGGTGTGCGCGGCGCAGGTGGGGACCCGCCGCCCCCCGCCCGCGGCCCCGCTGACCTGCCAGGCTGTTGTAGCAGTCGACCTCGATGGCCTCCACCGCCTGCCGCTGCTCCTCGCTCAGCCCCGCCGCGGCGGCGGCGGCGGGAGGGCGCTGCCCGGCCGGCTCCTGGCTCAGCAGCAGCAGCAGCGCCTTCAGCTCCAGCAGGGCGCGGTGGTACTTGCCGATGGCCTCCCGGAATTTCTTGTCCTTGTAGCACTGCGCCCCTTCGCTCTTGAAATCCAGCGCCCGTCCGNCCTACGCCGGGACCCTCAGCTCCCCGGACTGGCTGACCCCACAGACCCCCGCCCGCTGTCCTGCTCTCCCTGAGACTGAGCTCACTCCAGTCCCCACAGCCGGCTCCCTTCTGCTCCCCTGTGCCTTGCCCTCCCGTACCTGAGGGTATCGCCTCCCTGTCGGCAGGCTGGGATTCTACCTCCTCCATTCCCCTCCTCATCCTAGTTTTCCGGCTCTATCTCCTCTCACAGATCCCACCAGTGGCCATTCACCATCAACACCTGTTCATGGTCCCTCGAAGTGTTTCGGTGTGTGTACTCTGTATCACTGGGCAAAGAAGTGCCAGACCATGAAATCTCCTGTGTGCTCTGCATCAGGGCAGTAGAAGCCAAGGGCCAGTAACTGCCCTGGCACCAGTAACTCAGGGACTTTGATTTTCCTGAAACAGATTTTCCTATGTGCTGCTGAAAAATGGGTCGATGCTCACTGATGCCTAGAACATGTCCTGGTTTGGGGGTATCAGTGGGCAGTGATTCTCTTGCTATAGCCCAACAGCAGAAAAACTGTGTGGAGTATGAGGCATTGTTTTGTTAGGTCTAACACCATGTCTGCATTGAATATTAGAACAGTTGGATGTTTTTAGGTGCATTGTTGTGCCAAGATATTTTGTAGGTCTTACCACATGCTTAAAAACTAGAGGATGGATGAAAAAAACCACAATGATTTTTTTTTTTTCTCAGTAATATATTGGGATGCATCTTTTCATTACCCATGCTACTCTTGCATGGTAAGGCTGCAGCTGTGGTGCAATGTGTTCAAGCTTCTCTCTGCAATCACGAGAACATTTTAAAATGGAGACTTGAGTTTCTCTTTGGGGTATGTACAGCCTACTGTGGTGGCATGTGGTGTTGCAGTGCTGGGCAAACTGGGATAGCTGTGTGGCATAGCTCCATGTAAAGGTATTCATGCAGGTCTGGATAATTCCTGGTGCCTGGATAATTCCTTGTTAGCAGGGCCAATGAGTTGTGCTTTAGGCATTGGTAATGTTAGTCCCTGCTGCTAAGTTTCTGGACCTTGTTGAGGTTGTGGTCACAGTGTGGGACAGACACTCATCTACTCACTTGAATCCAAAAGTCAGAGCCACAAGGAGAAGCAAATAGCATCACGCTGATTGTGATAGAAGTACAATTTTGAAAATGCTTTCACAAAAGAAATTATAGCTAAGGTATTATAGCAGTGATTACATGATTTCAAGTGCTTTCATTTCCCGGTGCCCTACTAGCTACATCTTCAAGAAATCTTATTTTATGAAAATGGATGCTCAGCATTTTCAGGTACCTCAAGCCAAGAGTGAGATAAATTACTTACAAATCTTGCTCAAAGTACATGTGATCTAAAATCAGGAAATCCTGGGGGGCGGGTGTGGCGGTGGTGGATATTAGTCACAGTAGATAGAGTGGAATTGATGTGTGGAACCTAAATATTAAGGAAGGAAAATTCCTGCTGGGACATTGTTTTAATCTGTCTGCTAGTCATATTACACAAGGTAAGTTTAAGTCATTTCAGAGGTTTCATTGTACCATTATTGATTGATGCTTGGGAGAATTCACAAGGACAACATATATCTCTTGTGCTGGAACGCTGACTTTGCCAGAGGAAAGGAGATTGCCACAGAGGATTAATTGCTGAGATCTGAGCAGCTGCAGAAGCTATCGAAGAAGAAACTGTTTTCTTGGAGGGTGATGTAGCAAAGTGACATTGGGAGTAGTTGCTTCCCTTTTTCAGCATTTTCCTGACCCGATGGAGTTACATGGCATAGGGGGCACTGAGACATAAGTGACTTCTTCTCCTCTTCCACCCCCTCTGCTTAAGGGATCTTTGCGATTTCTTCCTCTGGTTACTGATCAACAGTGGTAGTCTGAAACAAGCTATGAAAAGTGTAAGTTTTCTTACAGAAGAGTTTGGCAGTGGCCACTGGCATTATGGGTGCAGATCTGGTCAGAAATGGTCACAAAATAGTAATAAAACTGGGTGGTCCTTGCATTATGAACTGTACTGAATATACCAAACTGTGGCTTAGTCCCAAATCCTGCCTAAGCACCCAAATCAGTTTTCCACCTTGTAGTTCTTCCAGAAATGTCCACACTCTCTTCCTGACATTGCTGCTGCCTATAAGGATGAATGCCACAACACTGTAAATCCCAAAACAGACCATAACAGAAATGTCTGAATGATTGCTGTTTATTGGTCAACTTAGACCCTTTGTTGATAGCAAAGAGTATCCCTCAGCTGAGAGCTGGATCTCTGAGCCAGAGAATTCAAACCTGCCATAAGATGTGCAGGATGACTGGCAAAGGTCAGTTTAGTCCACCAGATCCTTCTTCCTGGAAAGGAGTTAAGTAGTGTTGGCTGTATTAAAATATTTAGGAAACATCACACCAGACATAGGGTCACCACACTGACCACAGCATAATGGACTGCTTTTGTTTGTTTGTTTGCTTTTCAAGAGGAATGTGGTGCTTGGAGGAAAATATGAGAAGCTGTCACCTTTCCAAGTCAGACAAGGTTTGTGCTTGAGAGGTACCTCACATTTCATTTAACATATGATGTGATATTCAGCTCTAGATTTCAGCTGTCTCAGGCCCACCAGACTCCCCATACAGGCTTGCCAGTGGTCAACACCTTTAGTGATATTCAGCTTGAAAACATGACAGGAACCTGAAAGCATCAGAAAGAGTAAGTTTATATATTATATTGATGCACTGAACTGTGAAATAAAGCATACATAGGTTCAGATAAAATTAAGGCAGTTTGCAGTCATTACCTGTGTGCCATGAGATGAGGTCATGGTATTGGTCAGTATTAGCTATTGTGCCTGTCTTTAGCCCAGTGGTGAGGGATTTTCTGACCATAGAAGCAGAACATGCTTATCTCTCCCATTCTGTAATAGATGGGGTGTACCTGCCTATCTGGATGCCCCCAGGTGCTGTGAGTATCCAAAACTGCCTGAGTGTGCCTGTCTCTCCTCCTCCGCACTGAGCTTTCCTTAGCATGTTGCAAAAGCATACGCTTGTATTGCTTAATTATTATTAATAGTAGTATTATGCAGAGGTCACATGCTTCGTGGGATATTTTAGGATCTGTGACTCACTAAACCATAATTTCCTGTTCACAGGTTACCTGAAGAAAAATGTCTTTTTGGAGTCCTATTCTTGGCTGGAAGATGTGGGGGAAATGGTAAATACTGTGAAAAATACTGGATCTTACATATCTGTGAGCTGTCACAGCCTTCCTCCAGGTACAATTGTTTCTGCCTGCACATACGACAATTAATTTATAGGCATATGGAACAGATTCTCTGCATTTCAGGATATTGCTGTAAGGAAATTGGAAAGGCTCCTGAGACAGTTGAGGAGGCTAGGACTTGGGCTCTGGTGGGGCATTGAAGGGCTAGAGAATCTTTCCTATGAAGACAGGCTGAGGGAGTTGGGGTTGTTCAGCCTGGAGAAAAGAAGACTTGGAGGGGGGGACTTTATTGTAGCCTTTCAGTACCTAAATGGGGCTAGAAGAGAGTTGGAGAGGGACTTTTAACAAGGGCAAGTACTGTTATGACATGGGGGGATGGCTTCAAACTGAAAAAGGGTAGATTTATTGGACATAAAGAAGTCATTTGTCTTTGATGGGTGTGGGGGGGGGTGAGGCACAAGAAGAGGTTGCCCAGAGAAGCTTCTAGAGAACACATCCCTAGGAGTGTTCAAGGTCAAGCTGGATGGGGCTTTGAGCAATTCGGGCTAGTGGAAGTTGTCCGTGCCCATGGCAGATACATTGGAACACAGTGATCTTTAAGGTTCCTTCCAACCCAAACCATTCTATGATTCTTCTAGATGGATATGAATCCACTGTAACATTTATGCTGTTAGGTGATCTTTTTATAAATTGGAACTCTAAAGGCTCTATGAGGAAGCAAGTTTATATATATTGAAAACCAGGTACCAATTTGGAAAGCAGTATAGCATGTAAGGACTCAGTCCAGTTCTTGTGCATTCATTCATGTTGATGGGACTGTTGCCTATGTGAGAGTTGTTTCATCAAATCCTTCCTGCCAAAGCACAAGCCTCACCTATTTCCTATTGTGATGAAAATGGTGTCAATCCCCTGTGAACAGAAGAGATCCCTCATTGCCTTAATTCAACTGCAGAATTTCCAAACAGCAGCATGCTTCCAGCGTACACAGCTGCTGCTGCTGCTGCTACAGTCTGTCACCAGCTTAGTCAATCATCCATTATTTATTTCCAAACTGTATGTAAAGCTCTGCAGCATAGCCTTTTATGTCCATATACAGGGGAAAGAAGAGAAAGAACTTCTGAAAGGCCAGGAGAACAAAAACAGAGAAGCCTCTGAAATCCTTTGTTGGGGAAATTGTCTTATGTAGTTATATCCAAGGAAGAGAGGAAAGGGAAATAAAATCACATTTAACAGAAGGTAACACCTTGGTACAAATTTCTTTGATCTCTCTGTATCATTTTTTGCAGTCAAAAATTCCTTTTTAAAGATGAGATCCTTTGTTTACAAGTGTCCATCAAATGCAACACACTTGGAGAGTATTGTGCATGTCTTCCTCCACAGTCTGCATTCTGTGTTGGGTCAGTTCAGCCTGTGGGCTGTTTGATGCCTGCTGACCGCCTGGTTGAGAATGGTTAATCAGGACTACAATGAATCTCCCAGGAATAGTATACAATCAAGGAAGAATAGCCCACAGAAATGTTTGCAGGCAAATAAGAGAGTCTCCGTGACAGGCCGTTGCACGTGTGCATATATGAGCAGCATCTTCATCACAAAAAATGCTTGCTGACAGTACTAAGAGGTGGATGGTTAAACAGAGCAGCTGTTCAGAATTAAAACAACTGTTCCAAATTCTGGTTTTAGCATTCTGGATTCTTTCCTTCTTTTTCATAAATGCAGTAACGAATTGCTTACTAAGAGATTTACTCATGAACCCAGGAGAGGTCAAATCACAACAATTTAACATCATTCCCAGTGTTTCTTTTTGCACTTTAATTAAAAGTGAGTACTCTGATTTGCAGAACAGTCATACTGGAAGGAAATGCTGAAAAAAAAAGTTTGAAAAACACTTTTAATCTCTTAAAATCGGCTGTTGACATCCCATCTACAGGCTACAGCTATAATCTCTCAAGCAAACTCCAGTGTCCTGGGTAGCTCTTTCACTTTACTCAGGCTGGACTAAAGAGCAGCAAGGTTGATTCCTCTGTTGTGTGTGAAAAGAGTAGATCTGGAAAAAATCACATCCAGATCTTGCTTATCAGATGGATATTGAGAACCACAAAACAGGCACTCCTATATCCTTCAGCCCTCATTCTTCCTCTATCTTATCTTCCAGCATCCAAAGCTGTCCTGATTCTGGAGGCACATCTACACCGGGCAAAGGGCTGTGGTGTGAGGTTTTTGAGTTAGCAGTGACCTAGATCTGACTTGAGAACAATGCTTTTTGAGACCCTAAGGAAGCAGACCCTCACTCCACTGTCAGTTGCTACTGCCCCAGGAAGACCGACAGAACTGCCTAATGCTACACCACAGCATTACAGGCTCAAGTTACTGCATGTCAGCTGTTCCACCAGCCTGGCAGGGTGCCTGTTCCAACCCTCCATGGAGGTGAAGGCACTCATTCCCGTAATGCTGAAAAGACTGCATATTGAGCAGCATTAGTGGGGAATAAGAGACTTCATAGAAGCAGTTACTGCAGGTCTGTCCATGGCTGGCATCCTCCTACTGCCCAGGTAAATGGCACATAGTTCAATGTTAGTAAAGATCACTTAACTCCAAGAGTGACCAGGTGACACTTGGTGTTCAGATCTGTACAGGAGTACATAGTAAGTCACTTGGGTTCCAGTCTAATGAGACAGTATGTCAGTGTAACTGGAAACTGAATTACTGAACAACACAAAAAAGAATCCTAAAATGCACTGACTCCCCATGAACTTTGAATTGCTGGTACTCTGAAGAGAAACGCCATCCAATGGTCACCAGTAGTAAAGCATGCTCAGTTTATGTTTCTACATAAGGACTGTTGCCTAGTCTTTACACCATGCTTACACCTTCAGGACCAAGCAGCGATTGCAACTGCATTCCAACATAAGTGCATATTTATCATTACTTGCCCATTACCTGAAGAGCTCACACTGGAACCCTTGGGTTCAACTTGCACATACAGTGTAACTCATACAGCTGAATTCTTCCATGGTATCATAAAGACAGACATCAAAAGTGCATCTAATTACATCTAAGCTGGAAAAACCATCTCTCTCTTAGTTTTGTGGCTTAGTCTTTTTTTATGAGATTAAAAATGACACATGGAAGCAAATGGAAATGCTTGTGCTTCTAATTGCTTGCTTTGTGTGAGACACAGCTATTCCCAACTTCAGCTGAACTGCAAGAGGAAAACTATGAGCAGTAATTTTATAGAGCAAGCAGACCTACTAGAGAAGTGTCTGCTTTTTTAATATCTGGTCTGGCAGTGTGAGAAGGAGTTAAGATCTCACAACAAGCAGAGTTATCTGGAAAGTTCCTAGTTTGGCAATGTCTTTGAAAACCAGGACTTACACTAATTGTCTTGCATATCCCATCCATTTTCATTGTCTTATGTCATGGCACAATCTTCACTAAGGTAACCGTTCAATGCCTACTAACTTTGTCATTCCTGAGGGGTACCAAACCCTGGCCTCTTGGAAGGCTCTTGCTGTGCTAGACATGCTTGATTGGGCTGATGTCAAAGAGAGAGTTTGTGCTGTTTTCCTGTCTGGTCTCAAAAGTTCCTGCAAGTTATTGATGGTGATTAGAGTGGCCTCTGAGGAGAAACAGGCTATTTCAGGAAGTGTGGCTCATGATACAGTAAATGGTACTGTCCCCTAAGAGAGCACTTAGCCACTCTCAGCAGACTGGCAGGCCCTGCAGCTCAGATAGCTGTGCTATCCTTGGAAGAGAGGTGAGACAAAGGTGTTTTATGGTCCTGACCTTTAACATGCCTGTGCTGTTATTGAGTTTGAAGGGTAAACTGCAGGACCTGGGTCAAATTTCAGTGTAAATGCATTTGTACTTGCTTTTCCAGTTGGCTGTAGTTATTCTGCTTGCTTTTCTCTCTCTCTCTCCTAATATGCTGAGGGTGCTGCAGTGCACAGCTAAGCAGATGGCTCACTTCATCCTAGAGAGAGATCCATTTCTGAGCACGGGGATACTTGTATCTAAAGAAGTGCCCAAATGAAACCATTTGAGTAAAAGCTGCATGGAGATACTTAAGCTCGTTTACCACATATATGGGTGATTGGCTTACAAGAAAAAGGAAGAAAAACTACGAAAGAGAAATGCTCCTTGCTGTATCTCCAACACTTGTCCTGCAGCATATGGGGTTTTCCTGAGGATGTGCATTCCCAGATTTCCTACAAACAAATTTGTGAGGTCTGGTGAGCACAAAGCCTCAGGCAGTGCGGTTACAGACTTACCATCTGTGTGCGATCCCAGTAGCATCAGCCCTGCAGTTTACGCGAGGTTCTCATCTTTCAAATTTTGTTGCAAAAATGGTTCTGTTCCCCATCCAGACACCTTTCCAGGCCAGGCCTCATCTTCCAGGACACTGCAGTGATGGAAGGTGGCCAGCGTTGTGTGGTATCAGTATAACTATGTGTATACCGAGAGCTTAAATGAACTTTGAGTGAGGAAACATCATTGCTTCACCCTACAAAGAGAAGAGAAATTCTAATGGATCTTGATGTGTGAAAGACTTTCAAACTCATTTAGTTGGTCTACGTAATATTGCCAATGTAAGGTCTCAAGTGTGGACATGTAGAGATTAGTACTATCCCGATTTGATCGAAGCTCACTAAGGATTTCACTGCAGAAAATTTATTTAGTGGTTCTTGCAACACACTGTTATTGCATTGCTAGGCTGTTTGAAAGGTATTTATTTCCCCATAAGCTGTCATGCACAGCTTACATTAACAATATTGCCCTGAGGAGAGTCAGATGAGCAGTCCTTATGGACCTACTTGTCTGTGCACACCTGTCACAATAATTTCTTAGCCCTGAGCAGGAGCATCATGGCAGCTCAGGGAATAAAGATTTCCTTGTGTTGAAGAGACTGAATAGAATCAAAATGGACTATTTTCCTCCAAAATGAAAATATCTGTATTAATATAGATTTTTTTAAATAACTCATTGATTTGCCTCTACTTGATTCTCTGATTGCATGTCCTGTCAACTAACTACCTAATGACTGCAGTATCCACACTTCATTTAATTCTTAACCCACTGGTTTTCAAGTAAGTATGGTTTGCTTATGAGGATCAGCCTAGGTTAATCTCTCATTGAGCTGTTTCCTTCCTTCATGAAGTTGTAGAATTATTTGACTGCTTTCATCACAGTTCTAGGCTTAGAAATACCAGTACTAAAAAATGCAGAGTAGTTAGAAGAATAAGCTATGCTTGACCTTATTAGCAAGATTGCTTATTCTGTACTGGGAGGGTTTGGGAATTTTGTAGATTGTACTGAATAAATTTGATTAAAGAGGACTATGAAACAGATAAACATGTGCATTTAAAAAAAAAAAAAAAGAAATTTCATATAGAAGGAGAAATATGGGATGAATGCAGCTTTCTATGTCCACTTTTATAAATGTTCAAAGACAGAGGAGAATTTGATCTGCCATAAAATCCAGTATGGATGAGAAAGTAGAAAACCCATGAGCAACACAAAAATTCAGGCTCCTGCTTCTGTGTCCTTGATACTCACCTGAGAATCAGTTTGAAGTGATCAATTATTCTGCCCAGAATAGAGTCCAAGGTTTCATCTCAAAGGCTAGTAAGTCATTGGCCATATGAAGTTCCTCTCCATTCACCTTTCCTTTTTAGGAAGGAAAAACAACAGTGAGTTGAATAGGTGGATAATATGGATAGAAAATATACTCCAGTAATCCAGGAGCTAAAATCTGGAAGATATTGATTTCACCACAGGTCTGATAATAGATTTACAAAGGCAAGAAAACTCATTTAATCTACCCTTCCTTAAATCCAAATCTTGTTATGACTTGGAATAAAAAAAAATAAAATAGAGACTTGGTAAAGTGTCAGACAGCAAACAAGGATTATTTTGGTGCTGTACAGCTGTATAAGACTGCATAGCTCGGTAAGGCTCAAGCTGTCCTGTCTCAGTACAGAGCCCCAGATGATTATGTAAGGACATTTCCTGCTGGGCAGAAATGCAATTTCCCACAGATGTAATTTTCACAGATGCAGCACTCTATATGTGAATGAAACACTTTGCTGCTGACTTGTCCCATACTGGGGAAGCCCATCCTGGAGAAACAGCCCTATTGATGAAGGGTGATCATTGCCCTGCCTTATGTTTCTTTCCCTTGGACAACAGTATATGCTTCATAGTATTGAATCAAGCTGTGAAGGACAGTTATGTGGTGTATGCTGATGGCAAATGTAAATTTTTGACAGATTTGTAGGTCATACATTTTGTCTGTATTCATCTCCTGATGTTCCTATTACCATTATTTATCACTGCATTACAATAGCTTCTGAGTCCCAGTGCAGCCCCACTGTGCTAAGTACTATAGAAACACATTCCTGGCTTTGCTGGTTTGGCTTCACTCCAGTAGATCAGCTCTATTAATGTATCTCCTGCCTTGCTACTCTAATTTTTTCCTGTTCAGCAAAAAGAATGTTTAAAACACTGGGGAGGAGAGACTGGGGGGAATGATCAAATAAGATAATTTGATTTTTAATCCATTAGTGTCCTTGCTCTACGCTCTATTGCACTGATAGAAAAACATGACTAGTTCTTTGCTGGATGTGCAAATACCCCAGCAAGTATCATTTTCTGTAAGTTGCCACATACCTGCTGACTTCAGTATGATCTGCAAAGTAAAGGGGTGCTATGGCTCTTTCCATTATACAGATGAAGCTCTGGTATGTGTGGGTTCATCACTTGTTTGGAGCAGATGCTGAATCTCTGTGATGTTAGCTTAATTAATTTAACCTACTCTTTCCTACCAAAGCCTAGTGTAAAGTATTTACAGCTGGCTCACTCTTGGCTGATGTGGTTGAGAGAATATCCCAGGTGGAGGATTCTCACATGTGCAAAAATGTACTGGACAGTGCCCTCCTGCTAAGCTACTTTGTCCCAGCTTTGTACATCCTGAGCTCAGGGTCTCAAGGACAGCCTCTGGAAGTATCTGTGAAGTGGCATAGCAGCTCTGATCTCAGTCTCTGATGATGGACAGTACAGCACCAGCATGATGGGCTGATACTGTTCTGATACCCAAGGGATCTACCTTGCTTCTTTGGGACCCTACTGAAGCAAAGTATAAGATAACCAGTTTTTGGGTAGGGAAATCTGGAATTTTTTAATGTAGCCTGTGATAGGGATTTTGTTAGTCCTGTAGAAGAAGGAATAGATCTTCCTGAGAGTGGGATTTCTCTATAAATTGTAGATATCAGAGCCCATGCTGATCACCAATTCACTAGTGATTTCCTACCCCACAGAGGACCTTGCACCTTAGAGGTTATAGGGCCACAAAGTGAAGCCTATAATGATGCTCTCTGCAGCCGCTTTTGAAGGCAAAGGAACACACACCTTCTCAGCCACATTTGCAGTGACCAAGGAAATCCCCTCTCTGAAAATACCTTGATCAGACTAAGCAGTCAAAAGGCCATGTAGCTGTTGAGATGAAAGGCCCCCATAAACTCATGCCACCTCTACCAAACTGGGTATGTTGCCTTTCCTCTCTCCAAAAGTGTCCAATTACCTTTGATATATGCAGTATTATCCAGCAGGGAAGAAACACTTTGTTATAGATAATTTTTCACAGGCCCAGCAAATAGGCCAGGTTGCCCAGCTCAGATATTAGTGTCAAATTCCTGCTCCTCCCTGGATCCAGGGATGACCAGCCCTGGCTATGCAGCCATCACCTGGGCTCAACGCTTGGGCCACTCACCTGCATTCAACTTTGGATAGTGTGGAGGCACAGATGAAGAAGAACAGTGCAGCCAGGATGGAAATAATATGTTTTTTTCAGTACCTATTGAGGTGGGAACATGTAAAATTCCTCTGAAGGAAGCAAAGGTATTAGACTTAACAGGCAACCAACACCAGTAAAAAATAATGCAAAAGGAGAGCAGGGAAAAAGAGCTCCAATTAAGGACCTGCCTGGCCCATTAGGTAGCTGAGACAAATGATGAAGTGTGCACACAAAGATTTAATGGTAGGTGAGGATATCTGTTTTAGAGAGATGGAAGGTGCATAGAAAAAACATTTGTGGCTCAATGGACAGAGCAGAAATGAAAATTCTTCACTGAAGTGAAATAGACCCCTTTTAGCATTATGAGGCCTGCAGTTGTTGAAGCAGAGATGTTAATGTTCTGCCACCATTGCTGCTTGCTGGATTTTATAGCTCTCTCCAGTCTTGAAATATAGAAATTAAATGTTTCTTTTCACTTCCTGATCTGGTCAGCCTGCCCATGTTTTGCATCCTCCCACTGGGAAGCACAGGGCTCACTGCCAAACTGAAGCCCTCTGTTTTTCAATAGAAAATACAGTAAATCAGGAAAATAAATCTTGACTTCTTCATCAGACTAGAGAGACTCTATTTTATTACAGAATTCTTTCAGATCAGCCAAGTGCCTGACTTAAAGGCATAAGAGTCAAGGTCTTTGCAATTTGGCCACATTTGGGGTTACAATGCACAGTAAAATGATGGCATTCAAAGCTTACTGAGAGGTATCCGCCAAACGCCGGGGCTGTGGTGCAGTCCAGAGACTGGCAATATTAGATTGCTAGATGTGTGCAATAAACAGGATGTATGGTGAGAAGATTGTTTTGCTTTTTCCCCCTTCCCTGTCCTGGGCAAGCCTTCATTGTCAGCAGGCAGTGTTTGCTTGTTGGCAGCGAGTGGGCCACGGCTGCACTCCAGGGCCCTGATCTGCCCTTTGGAAACTGGGGGGAAATAAAACATTGGTTGACTCCCAATCCAGCTAACAAATGCACACAAGTAGAGCTGTATGGGATAGAGGCCGTGCTCCAGAATTGCCTGACAGCTTCATCTGCCTCTAGCTGGATATTGGCCTGTATGTGACCTGTGAAGCTCTGGGGACAAGGGGCAGTTTCTGCTTCTCCCACCAGTGCCCTCTGGGTGATCCAACACCTGTAGATTGTACTTGCTGCGTCCTTCTTGGTCATGGGCTTTTACGTTGACAAAGCCAATGCAGCAGCAAAGATGCTAAGGTCAAAGATGTCTGCAGAGACACAAAAGTCAGCATCTGCAGTTGCTGGTTTTAATACATGATCATATGCAAGATGACATAATTTGTGCTTCTTTGCTTGGAAGCTCATTTCCCCTCCTGCCTGCAGTTGTTAGCAGCCATGTGGCATCCTGACATTTCATCTTTATTAACTTCTTGACAGATAGTCTTTTGGGGCTTACTGGGAGATTAATTGTTTTTCAGGAAGCTTTTAGACTCTTAGCAGGCTTTCATCTTTTCTTTCCCCATTCTTTCAAACAGAAGACTCTAATAGAGCACTATGAGATGTATTAAAATGCTCTGAGGATGCCAGGAACATTACTCCTAGTGTCCCCCAGTTCCTCTGCTCTTTGCAGCCCAGAGCTGAGAGCAACAAGGGGTGGTGGGGGGGACACAGTTTTGAGAAGGGCACTGGCTGCAGCCATCATTGCAGCCACTTTAGTTAGATTTTCCCAGTGGCATTTCTCCAGGAAAAAAAAATGGAGCTTACAAGCCTGGCTATTTTTTTTTTTTTAGTCAATGCATGTGATTAGCAGTATTTATAAAAACTGTGCAGAAAACAGCATCTCAGGAAAAGGAAAAGAACACGCAGATGCACTGAGCGAAAGGAGAAATTAACAGACTTTGAAGTCAGCAAAAGTGCCTGATTAAGGATTTAAAAATCAGAATTTTGCAATTTGGCTGTGCTGTGGGTTTCTAAAGAATAATTCAGTGATGGCTTTTGAGGCCTATGGAAGCTATTTTGTAAATGACTGCATGTGTAACGCCATCTGAAGATACCAGCAACATAAGTGTTTTCAGGGTGGAAAGAGAGAAACTTCACAAGCAAAAATGTTAAAACAGAATATGGGTGATGAACTCATGGCAGCCCCCTCAAATATTTCCTTTCCCTCCTTACACATTTTGTGATTTCAGCATTTTCTTTGCATTCCCCATAGATTTCTCTCTCTGGTTTGTTTACATGTCTTTCCCTCAAACCATGAGATAAGGATTTAAAAGAATATTTTTCCATTCCTATTTATTATAAACCAGTAGCAAATTGCTCATTTCATAAGTAATTCCAGCCCAGCAATTTTTCATTAGCATAAGAATTTACATTTCCCTTGTTCTTCATTGCAGAACTAGATTTAATGGAACATAGAATGGGACTTGGGGGCAGAATCTGAGGTGCTGTGATGATATCCTTGTTCACTAGCCCTACTATGTTTAGGAAACCACCCAGAGTTTAATGATAAGGATTCCTAAACAATACTTTTCACCTGATGGCATATAGCTAGCTTATTTGTTCAGTCTCTGCAGACTGTTAGAAATGTGCACAGAGAGGGTTTTCCATCCTTTTTTAGATGTAGTCCTCTCAGGTTAGCTGTGCTTATTTGTAACTATAAAGGGACTCCTGGTAGTCTCCCACCCATAATGTGGTTTGGAGCACTCAGCACCAACAATCCTGCATCCACTGGAGATAACAAACATTGTAAATTAGGGACAGTCTCTTCTGTTATACATAGGGGAGCATAGTAGCATGAGATTCCTTATTAGCTCTGACCATAGAAATACAGAAAAATAATTCTACTGCAGGGAGAGTGACACTAAATGACATCCGAACACCAGGACTTGAAAACGTGTCAGTTTTTATCCAAGTATTTTATGCATTTTTAAAGCACACAAATGGAATGAATATGTCTAAATATTCATTGCTTAAGGTGCCTTTCTCTGGCATCAAAAGCTGTGTACATAAATTCCTCATTTATTGTGATAGCTTTCATTATCTCTCCATCTGTAATCCACACCTCCTGCTAAGAGGGACAGAACTCCAATGCTCATTAGGACTCTCCCTTTAGAGGAAACCAGGTGAAAAAGCCTTCTTCTTTAATGCTATAGCAGAAGGTGAAAATGTTACCAGATTAACAATTCTTTCCAGCAGTGCTTTGGCTAGTCTCACCATGCAATTGAAAATTCATTGTAAGCAATCAAGCCCCATTATTTCCCACCCAGGAAACTTTCTTTTCAGCCCCTTGCTCATCTGAAGACATACTTGCTAACGAGAGGTGCAGAGTCAGCAGGAAACATGGGGCAACATGAATAATTAAAATAGAGGTCGAGTTTACATTTGCTACTGAAAAGAAATGGTTTGCACAAAAATAGAATGAAACAGGGCATCAGAGATGCTGCAGAAGGATGGCTGTTATGTCTGGTGGCATTTTTCCCTCCAGGAGGATTGTTCATGACAGGATCATAGAGGTATTTGGTTTAGAATGGCGACCTATCATAGTATTATTTTGAAACATTCTGGTGTGGATAGCACTAGAGAGATGTGTTTGGCAAAGGTAGAAACTGCTAAACAGTAGCAGCTAAGTAATGAATGGGGATCTGCAATGTGCACACATGAGAATTACCCCATGGAAAAGCACATATTACACAAAATATTATCTCAGTGACAAAGACAAGGACTCAGGAATAATGAAATAGAAAAATTAAGGTTAGATTCGATTTTGAATCTAGTTGTGCTATTAAATGATACCAAGTATTGTTTTCATGGCTTTCTTCTGAATTCAGTATTACAGTTGGACAGTGCACTTCTGTTCAGTACTTTTTCTTCCACTGTTCAATCTTTTTCACTTATTTTTACTTACTTTGCCAATTAAACAAATCTTCTTTTGAAAAAAAGATTAATTTTCTCAGAACACTTACCATCCCAGCCTCATATTTGTGCAGATATTATTAATTTTTTTTTCATGAACCACTCAGAGCCAAGGGGCCTGTTATCACTTCCCTTGTGGAGATGCAGCTGTGAGACACTGAGATTACAAAAATCTTATTTTGAATAGTAAACTGTGAGAGATTTTAGAGACCTTAACTTCTCAGTGTGCAGGGAATTACAAAACACACAAAGCGCAACCAGCATTACTTTATTTCTATTGAGGGTTCAGCACATTTTTAAATCCGAGTCTGAAAAAACTTCATTAATCTAATGCATGACTATACTACTGGCAAGACTAGAGTCCAGTTTTCCAAACCAGCATTTTTCTGCCTGACCTTGTCACTGTCTGTAACCTTCACATCTTTCAACACCTGAAACATGTAAAGCAAGTGTTTGGCAGGCACCTCTTCAGCGAAAACAAGCCTAGTATATTCACAAATGATACAGTGACTTTAACATATTGAATGAGATAGAAATCTTGGGAAGAAAAAAATAAAAGAGTATGTGGTTTTGCAATTACAGTCTGTCTCCTAATGCATTAGTATGAGAGGACTGAATAGACAGCAAATAAGCAGCACGATCTCTCTTTTGCTCCAACTTCTTGATTGCTCTTGTACGATAATAATATCCCTTTCCTGTACTTCATACACAGTAAAGTACTTACTATACTTTTTTCACACAGGCCCCTAAATGGAAGGGCAAGAGATTCCATCACCAATTATGATCACGTGCCATCAGCAAGGTGATAACTCCAGGCTCTCGTAGATTCTGCTACTGCCAGCAAGGGGATGGCTGATCCTGGCAGCAAAGGCTCAGGCATGGTGAGTCCCTGGAGGTACAGCTACCATGACACAGGGATATTGGACACTCTGTACAACAGACTGGCAGACTGTAGTTGTCAATCTAAATAAGAAGCTTATTAATATTCACTTTATGTATATTCTTCCACTTACTGGGCGTTGTTCTTCACTCTATAAATGACTGATGACTGACAATTTCACTTAAGAGCCAAAACACCAAGGACCATACAGCGTTTGTTCCAGGACAGGAACCATAAAGTGTTTCGATCATATGACCTCAAAACATCTATTATTTCCACGTGGCTAATTAAATTAGGGCTACCCCAGCTCAAGCTGGCTGGGTGTGATGCTGAGCAGCAACCTGTGGCCGACATCTCTTTCACTTTGAAAGTGACCGGCAAATACCAGCGGGCCAAGGTCAGGTGAGAACGACTGCAAAACCCTGATATCTCCCCTTTTGCGCAAACAACTCCGAATGAGCATGTCGATTTTCGGCACTGGCGCCGTCGTTCTGGTTATGCACCACTCAGGCGAAGAGCAGCTCACTTTTACCTGCGGTGGGACGCTGGGGCAGCACAACCCTTCGCTTCAGGAAGGTGTTTGCCGGGCCAGCCACCGCGTGTCGGGATGAGGGGCGTTCTCTCCGCACATGGCTCCCGCCCTCCGCGCGCCGCCCCGCCCCGCTCAGGACGTGCGCGGCGCGGCCATGGCGGCTGTGGACATCCGAGGTAGGCCCGGGGCGAGGGCAGTGCTCGGGGCTCGCTCCCCGCGGCTTCGGGGCTCTGCCGCCGGCCTGGGCTCAGCTCCGCCCGCGGGGCAGAGCCCTCCGCGGCGCGGCCGCAGGAGGGGGTCGGTGTGGTGGTGTGACGCTCCTTGGAAGCTGGAACGGCCGGGCGGCAAAGCTGCCCAAAAAGCAGCTTTCTTGGATGTGCGGCAGGCTGCGAGCGTGTGCTCAGGGCCGCCTGGGGAAAGCGAGCTTCCTTCTGGTAGATTCTGCCTTTTCAGGGGGAATAAAGAGGTCCGGCAGTGAGATGGCGACCTAAGGGAGCAGCTAAAAAAGAGAGTTGCTGCTCTGAAGTGTGGGGGAAAGTGGGAAGTGCTGGCGTGTGTGTGTGGGACTTGCACAGGACCAGAGCAGCGAGTGAGGCTGGTAGTCTTAGGAGCATTTCAGGTGGATATGGTGAGGCAGGCCAGGTGTTAGGAAAGCCAGAAAGAAAGCTGAAGTAACAAAAACCATTTGGATGTGGAGTCAGGGATATGAATAAAAAAAGAAGTGATATTTGACTGACGGGTTAAAGAATATTTATGTTGTAAACAAAGTAGAAGTTAAATTGTTGTGAGGAGGTTGAGCTTTGAGAGAAGAAGTGGGGGTTCAGAGGCCACAGGAAAGTAAGTTTTTTTGTCCATAAGAGTGTCTGAATTGAATAACATCAGAAGCCTGTGTGGTGGAGTCTCAGAAGGAACAAGAGCAGGTATTTAAGGAAATCTCATGAAGTGTCAGTTTTGATAATGCCACAGAGGTTCTCTCCTTTTTTGTCTTCAAATTCTTAATGATTATGTGTAGTCCTGTGTGTTTTTCTGACTGCCTTGTTTGAGATTACACAAAGGAACTAGGTAGGCAATTAATGGAGGAGTGCTATATTAAGTTATTAGCTGATGTGAGAACCTTCTGTTTTACTCCAGATAATTTAAGCTCCCTCAAAGTCTTTAATATAGTTCAATATATTAGGTAGATTTTGAGGCATACTTCTATTTTTAATCTATTTGCAGTGGATTAACCCTGGCTGGGTGCCAGGTACCCACTAAAGCCACTCTGTCACCCCCTTTCTCAGCCAGACAGGTGAGAGAGACTATAATGAAAGGCTTGTGGATTGAGACCAGGGCAGGGAGAGATCACTTATCAGTTACTGTTCTAGGCAAAACAGACTTGATTTGGGGAAATTAATTGAATTTATTACCAGTTAGATCAGAGGAAGATAATGAGAAACAAAACGAAATCTTAAAAACACCTCCACCACTCCCTTCTTCCTGGGCTTAACTTCACTCTGAAATTCTCTAACTTCTCTCCCCCAAGCAGCAAAGGTGAACAGGGAATGGAGTTGTGATCAGTTCACGCATATTGACACTGCCACTCTGTCCTCCTCACCAGAAGGACTCTTGACAGCCTTCACTGCTCCATGGTGGGATCCCTCTCAAAGGAGACAATCCTCCATGAATTTCTCCAAAGCTGTTGTTCTGAAATGGGCTTTTTCACCTGGTAGAGGAAGCCCATCCACACAGCAGAGCTGAGGTATCTGATTTACTGCTCTTAAATCCTGTACCAGCCTATATGCCTGAGAACAAGGCTTCTTTACAGGTATTAAATTCATATTGGTACTCTGAGCAGCAATCAGTACTGTGTCCAGGATGTCCTTTTCAGGTTCCTTTGAGAACCTGAGTTAAGCAGATTTGAGTTTTCCATGCCTTTTTCTGTGAGATGCATAGCTAGACATAGTTCTCAAAAAAAGTTACTGGAGCATTCAGTTTGCATGGTAAGTCTTGTCCTGACAATGGAAGGGGACATTCTGGCATATAGAAACTTGTGAGTCAGTTTAGTATGTCCAATTGGGACAGTCCACGAGCTGCAAAAATGGCCATAAAACCCTTTTTCCTATTGCCCCAGCAATCGGTATTGTAACTTTACTTTAAAGCAGGGCCTTGCCTCTGTTTATTCCTGAATATGTGGCTCTGCTGTTGATCAGAAGTCTGTTGTTTCATTTTCTGGTTGTACTGGAGCTACGAGGTCTGCCAGGGATGCCTTGATTTCTCCACCAGTCCCCTCCTCTCATAGTCAGAAATAATGTTTACATCTAATTGTCCCTTCCTGCCTACCAAGAGTACATTGATTCAGGCCAAGGGGTGGGAGCCCTTTCAGACCCCGTGCCCCCTGCCTGTTGCTCTCCTTTCACCTTCTTTAGTACCATTCTCTTCTTCTTCACCATAACCAGGTATTCTATATAGCCTGCATAACTCCCCCAATTAGGGTTATTAGTCAATATGATAGTTTCCAAAAGCTGATACATTCCAATAAAACAGATTTAAGCCTAGCCACTTTGGTTAAGTATTTAAAAAATGAAAGGGTGAAGCCGATAATAATATTCCCTGAATTTGGGGAACAGAAAGGTTAGAAATTAAGGTAGAGTGTTGGATGATCAGTGGGTCTGCCTATGAAAAACCATCCCAGATTCCTCTGCATGACACATCAAAAACAGTAGTTTGGAAAAATCCAAAATTTTGCAGCTCTGAAAAATGGAATTGTTGGTGTAATTTTACTGTGTATCCCTTTGGGCCTACCATCATGTGGGACTGTCATTTAAATTCAAAATAGATATTACCGAAACTACAATAACTGCGTTTTCATCAATCCAAGAGTGGTGAAAATTTTTGAAATCAGGCCATGTGTGGTCTAAAATACTGGTCATCAAGAAATTCTGTTTCATCAATTTTGGTCTCTGAAATTGGTGGAAGTCATAATGCCGATCAATATTCGGCACTTAAACCAACATGCTCACAATTTTTAAGTACTTTCTGTGCAGGATGGTTATCTTGGTTACACAGGCAATCCCTCACTTTTCCAAAATTACCAAGATTTTTGCAGCACCCCGCACTGAGTGAGGATGGACAAGTGCCCATTGTCACAGCGAGCATGGCCTGTGACCTGCCTTACCCTCTGGGCCAGCTTTGAGGCTGGTTTGCTCAGGTGAACAGGACCTGGCAGCTCTGCAGGGCCTGGCGACTCGTGGGGCTGCTTGGTGTATGCACTCAGCATCGGGAGAGATGTGAACAAAGTGCTCCAGCATGGGTACCCCAGAGGGTCACAAGTCCAGCCAGCAAATCTGCTCCAGCTTGGGCTCCACTGTCCAAGGGACCAGAGGTCCTGTCAGGAGCCTGCACCAGCGTGGCTTCCCCCGGGGTCACATCCTCCCTGGGGCATCCACCTGCTCCAGTGGTGGCTCCTCCAGGGGCTGCAGCTGGATCTTTGCTCCACTGTGGATCTCCATGGCCTGCAGGGGTCTGTGCTTGTCTCTGCAGGACATGGGGGAGCTTCCAGCAGCTTCTCACTGAAGCCACCCCTATAACTCCACCTGCCAAACCTGGTCACACAAACCCAATACCCTGTCAGGCTACTTTACTGTTCCTCTTGGTTTGTCAAAGCCTAGTGCTGGGCTACCTGGCCAACAAGGCCAGGTTCAGCACATTGTGTGAATTACTCTTCTTTTTTGCCATGGATTGCTGGCTTGTCTTCCAAATTGTCTTGAAAATCATGACAGATTGGCGGTATTGTCACAAGCACTTTACTTTTGTATTTGTGATGCAAATTCTACAAGAAATGCTTTGCACAAGATGTCCTATTTTTGAAAGGAACAGGGAAGCAGGAACGCTATCCTTTCTATACCCAAAATAAACAGTACACCCTTCAGTATGACAGCTATGTCAGGTTCAGGGTTTGTTTTATTCTTCCTCTGCTCTTTCCAGGAATAGTTAAGAGAACAATCTTGCTAGTTATAAATGCAATTATAAATACTGACACTAAGCAGCTGTGGATAATTGAGTCTTAGAGTCCAACTTTATATTCCATTTTATGATATATTTATCAGTCTATATACAGCATTATAGCTCTATATCTCTCTCTCTCTCTAAAGCTCGCCTGACAATCCTCTGAGAAATGCAGGTATTGTTAATCATACAAACAAAGAAAGTTTGTATTTGAAGTATAATGTGAGAGCTTATTATGAGAAGAATGCAAGTGCTTAAGATTTTAAGATTTTTTTGAAAGGAGGGCTCTTTTGGATTTGAACGGCATTTGGAATAAACAGCATTACCATGACTTGGATGCTTAATAATGGATCTTAGTGCTATGTTTCTGAGATTTCCTTTTCTGTAGTGAGGAGAGAGAATAGTCTATGTAAAATAATTTGAATGCCTCTAGACTTCTCACTCCCTTTCCCTGTCCTGCATGAAACAGTTGGGCTAAAAATTCTGAGATTAGCAAGGTAAAATGGTTTACATGTAGCTATTTCTGTTGAATTTTTCCTGATTTGCTAAGCAGGTAGTGTTGCTTTATAACTCTTCCTCAGAGAAGCTGCTAGTAGTGTATGAGCTGATATTTTTGAAAGTGATTAGATGATCCTTGAGCATGTTGAATTGTCACAGAAGTAAAATATTCTCATTGGAATGATAAGTGGGAGTTCAGGGTATGTATCTATAATGTGTGAACTTTAGGGAGTGGTTCTTGTGAGGAGGGAATTTGAGATCTTGAGTCAGTCTTTGGTGACTTCTCATCACTTAGGGTTTTTTAAAATCTAAACAATGCATGGCTTTTCCTGCTTTCTTGTGTCTAGGAAATTCTGTTTGCTGCTGCTGTGATTTAAAATCAGTGAATTTCAGGGTTTTTTTCCAAGGTTCCTCCTGGATCTCCAGTAATAGCAAATTTGTTGCCTGTGGAACTGGTTGTTGACCCTGGTTTCTTTGGTGTGCCTGAAGAACATTTTGCTGCAGTGTGATAACGAAATGCAGGGACTTTTAATTCATATTTTCCTAAATCTGTAAGAATTTAACTGGCCTATTATGACTTGTAGGTTATAAAGTATGTTAATTTAAAAGCTTGCTTTTTTTAATATAATTGTTAGTGTTTGGTGGTTTGATACCTGTAATATCCACTGAGTTATGGAACAAGTAATTTGCTGCAGGCAATTTGGCAGATTAATTTTTTAGTCAGGAGTAGAATCTCTTGTTCAAGATTACTGGGAAGCATCTGCCCAAAGATAGCATCTTTGTGTTTGCTGTTGGTTTTTGGGTTGTGTTGGGGGTTTTTATTGTTTTGTTTGTTTTTTGTATACTGCTAAGAGACTGCAGAAGGTTAAAGGTTATCAATTATTATTTGAACTCTGTGAAATATTTCTTTCATGTTAACTGGTACATTTGTGTTCCATCTCCTTTCTCTGCTGTAATTGTTAACTGCTGTTCAATTTACTCTTGGATGTATTTGGAGTGTTTTTGACTGCTTTGGTACTCAATGTAGATTTATTTTCCCAGATAATCTGTTGGGAATTTCCTGGGTTGACAGCTCCTGGATTCCAATATTAAACAATGGGAGTGTGTTGGACTATTTCTCAGAGCGAAGTAACCCTTTCTATGACCGCACATGTAACAATGAAGTCGTCAAAATGCAGCGGATGACCCTGGACCATTTGAAGTAAGTTGTAATTTGCATCTGGCTGATGTGCAGTGTCCCTTGTCCCTCCATTCAGAGGCTTTGGTGGCTGAATGGAAGCTAGAAAGCTCATTCTGTTCTGTGCTTTTTAGTCCCACCACTTTCCAGTGAGGCCAGCTTTTCTGTATTTGGATGTTTTCTACTTCTTATGCCATCTCAAGGAGGTGTTATGCTTGAAAGATTCTGTGTATCTTTTGAGATTCCAGTAAATCACCCTTTAGATATTTCTCTGACATAGAAAAGCTGTCTTCTCTCATCTTCCCTGCTCAACAGCACCTGAGTAGTGTAATGTAGTTAAATGTTTTTTCTGCTGTGAATAGAGTTTATGTTAGGGGATACTTTGAGTTCATAAATAGTTTGTATTTCCATATACTGCTGGCTGTGTTCCATAATTAGTACATAATTCCTCCAAAGAGCTGGCTTTTTAGTATGGATAATAAGAGTAGTGAGTGTTGTAAATAAACTGATCACATATGGTTGTGTATTGAGATTGCATGTGCAAGTTAACTTTCTTTTCAGTTGCCCATCTGCTGTGCTGAGCACAAGCGAGTTGTTCGAGAGCTATTTAAAGACTCCACAATATGATAGGGAGTCTGTCTATGACAGGGAGTTTGCAAGCAGAGCTGAAGTCCATTGGTAAAGTCACTTGTGCTCAGTGTTGTTGCAGAGAGGTCTTTACATCAGACACACAGATGGTCACATCATACACCAGTTCTTTGTTGCTGTATTTAAATGACATCTCCATGATGATAGATTGTTACCTTTCTTGCTATTTATCTGTTGCTAATATATTCTACTTGTGTTGTGTCAGGTTGTTGTAACTCCCCTTGTCTATGCACCTAGGGTTTGATAGCTAGCTCAGGAAATCCTTTGCCTTTATTTACTGCACATTATAAAGAAAAGCTTTCAAAGCATCGGAACTTTGTTGCTTTGTTGCCGGGCCCTTTGGTCGCTCTTCACGTCCTACAGATTTTACTTGGAGGAAGATACTTACTCTGGTTGTTTCTTTCTCAGCCAGATGGTTGGAGTGGAGTACATCCTTCTCCATGCTCAAGAGCCCATTCTCTTCATTATCCGAAAGCAGCAAAGGCAATCTCCAACACAAGGTATAGTCACTCACTTCTTGCTCCTGTTGAGAAGCCAAATCAGTCAGTTGTTTTTATCAGTTCCTAAATAGCATCTAAGCATTTCTGCTTCCCCTTTTCTGTCTTAATCTCCAGTCTATCTGGGAGGGTATGAGGCCTTGTGGTGGGGAGATCCTTTCTGCAGCAGTTCCCTGCAGTGTGCCAGCAGCAGGGAGTGCCATCTTGTGGGGAAATGGGAACAGCGAATGAGAGAGTGCTGCCCTGTGCTGCATTTTCCTACAGGAAATTGCTAATAGCATTCATCCCATCTATCTGTTAGGCCATGCAAGAGTGTCCATGTCTTGTTGTGATGGAGTCTTGCGGTAACAGCACCATTCCTTCCTACAGTGTCACTTTCCAGTTTTTAAATCAAATACCTTAGCTTTTTTTTCCCATCTGCATGCAACTGGCTTCATTATTTGTTTTTAACCTTGAATTTGTTTGTGTATGTGTGATTAATCAAATATGTAGCCACATTTCAATAGTTATTGGATTGTTTTATCTGTTTACTACATGTTCATATAACATAATTTAGGTTATTTCAGAGTAAGCTTTGTAGGAAAGAAAGGCAGGGTTAGTGCTAGTTATTTCTTCAATTCTTTTTTCTTAGGGGTTTAGGTTCTGTATATGCATTTTGGTCTTTACAGGGCTTTGCCTTGTCTTGTAATGTTTCTTATTTGCATATATCAAATAATGGTCTGTTTACAGTGCAGTTCCAAATTGAGAAAACATGTATGATTGATTCTTTAGTATGTTGTTTGAGTTATTTCTTTATTAGAGATTTTCAACATAGCTTCTAAAAGCAATGGAATTATCATACAGCCCTTAATTTCTGGCTTTGACACCTTTCAGATTGAGACTGGAGTTGGAGCTACCACAGTATGTGTGTTTAGACTTATGCTGTAAGGCAGATGTATGTTTGGTGGAACTTAACTGAGACTTGTGACTGTAAAGTTTGTGCTGGGTACCTTAATTGAGTTGCATAGTTCCCTAGCCGAGATGTTACCATGTGTTTTATTTCATTGGGGTACAAAAATTAGTGTATTTGAGACATGGGAATGGGGATGTAAAGCTGAAATTTAATGAGTTCATAGCTAGTGTAGAATACTCAAATACAACTGATGAAGGCCTGTCTTATGACTTCTGTGTGTTTTTAAAACATATCTATTTATATTTGAAATTCTTAAAGACAGGCTTTTGCCTGTTTGAAGTGATATTAGAAAAATCTTTAGATTAATGATTAGGGAGAGTTGCCTGTCTAGGAGAGCTGTGAGACAGTAAAACTGCAGTTGTGTGTCTTGGTCCATTTGTAAAGAAGTGCTAAGCATCCTTTTTCTCTTGAGGAGAAGTGGGTACTGGCTGCAATATGCCCCCAGCTGTCTGGGACTGCTAATTTAGGCAGGTGTCCAAGCTTCATAAAATGCAAGTACTGGATGAATTGTTAGTAGAGATGGAGGACCTGGAACATGTGTGCACAGGTCATGTCCTTAGGAATGTGAAGCTGGGAGCATTGCTATGGTTTCTCAATTGAACAATGTTTGGCAGAGTTACAGAGGCTACTGTAATGTTCCTCTGCACTGCAGGTCTAATGAACAAAGAATTTTTGATTGGTCAGTAGAGGTTCCAAATCTGATTTAGCAAATGCCTTTGGAAGGTAGTCTTTTTTTGGCAGAATGTTACTAATTTAGAAAAGCATGCTCTGTGTGCTTCACTCCATTGTCTGGGAAATCTAGCTGAGAGGACTGTAGAAGTTAGAGAAAGCTGACTCCAGAACAATGATATCTTACATTATAGTGGGTTTCTACTGGTAGCCAAGGCTAGTAGAATTACTTCCAGAGTAGTTCACTTGTCTAGTAGTAGCTCTAGTGTACTCTGAAAACCCCAGTTCTGTGAAGCAAATAATTTGTTCGCAGTAGGACAGGACTTTACAGCGCATGCTTTTCTATCTGTAAAGCAGACATTGTTTTTTCTCTCCTTATCAGTTTGTGCCTAAGGTGCAAATAAAGCACCTTGAAGGAAAATGTTAACAAGAGAAAATTTTGTGATAAGAGAAATATTGCAATTTCTCAGTTGCTGCTACGACTGAAATTCAGCAACAAATACACATCTTCGGCCAGAGCTTTAAATTGATCCCACGTCTTTCTTCTTTTCCTTCCCACAGTTATGCCATTGGCTGACTACTACATTATTGCTGGAGTGATTTATCAAGCACCTGACTTGGGATCTGTCATTAACTCCAGAGTTGTAAGTGTTCTGTGCATTTTTATATCCGTTTTTACTTTTGGTTGTCCCCCAAGGCTGTTTAAATATCTCCTTCACTATTCTGAGGAAAGATCTTGTGTAGTGAGGATGCAGTAACTTAAAACAAACCCCACTGGTTAATATTGTGTGGGTCCCACATGAAATTGCAGGATCTTGTGAGAATGCAGTATTGCCCAGAAACTAGGATACTTTGTTTAAGGATGGAGGATCAGAATAACCGAAGCTACACAATTGGCAGAACAGCATGAAGTTTGAATAATCAAAATTTTAAAATTATTTTTCATACTTATGAAATAGTAATTAAATACATAATCAGTGAAGCTTGCTTTGGAAAGTTAATGTTAAGCTAATGTAATATTTATTTTTAAATGAGGCTTATGTTTTTAATTGATGGGGTATTTCTTCTTAAATTGGATGCTCAAGTTTGTTTCAATTCCTTCTGTTCTTGTAAACTATTGGGGTTTGGCAAGTTTTTCTCTGTCAGTTTAGAAAAGCACTTCAGAAGAGCCTTGTGAGAACCTGTTAAAGAAATTACATTCTCAGTCCAAAACTGGATATTCCAAGTTCCCTTTCCAGAACAAAAATGAATATAGAATATTAATTTTAAAATACCTACTTTCAAAAATTTACATTGTGTTTGCTCCTCGAGTTCTGAACACTGCCTTACATTCCTGTTCTGAAAGCTCACTGCAGTGCATGGAATTCAGTCTGCTTTTGAAGAAGCTATGTCCTACTGTCGCTATCACCCATCCAAGGGCTACTGGTGGCATTTCAAAGACGAGGAAGAACGAGGTATGATTGCTGGTTTCTCCTGCATACTTTGGGAGAGGAAAGGAATGTAGGGAAAAGCTTGAGGCAATGCACAGTGATGGTGGAGACCTGAGATGAAGTGTCTGAAGGGTAAGTTAGGGCTCTCTACTGGGTGAAAGGAATTTTTTCCCCTTCTGGGCTGGTGGGAATGAACATTGAGGCATGGGTGGGAGATGGAAATAATGAACTGTGTGTCAACGAAGTGGGCAACTCTTCAACCCACTGGGGACCAAAATGCATTTTCAGAAGCCAAACCAGTTTGTGAGGAGGTAAGAATCATCCTTAATCTGTCTTCCACAAAAAAAAACCAAACTTATGTCAGTAACAAAATGGAGGCGAAGTTCAGAGGAAAGAAATACCAACTTGTCATACAATAAAGAGCTGATAAGAGAAAATAAATTTTAATACATCTTTCTCTGATATTTCTGTGACTTGCAGAGAAAACGAAACCAAAAGCCAAGAAGAAAGAGGAACCAAGCTCTATTTTCCAAAGACAACGAGTAGATGCTTTGCTTTTAGACCTAAGACAAAAGTTTCCACCCAGATTTGTTCAGGTATGACACTCAAAAGCTACAGTTTTACTGTAACTTAGAACTTAAAGACATTCATAGGTATTTAAACAGGTGAAACCAAATTGGAATTTTGTGTATTTCTGCAATAGTAACATGGATTAGATGACAAACTTGACGTGGAAGGCTCATATCAGAGTGTAGGATCTCTGTTTGTAATCACTGGAGTCATTAGACCTTGGCAAAACGATGAGAGTGAATTTTATTATACACCTTCCTTATCTGATCACAGAGGGTCTGTTCTCAGCTATCTGATGTTGCTGCTCCAGTTTCTTCCTTTGTGAACTCAATCAAGCCATCACAGTATTTTTAGTTACTCCATTGTTCTAGAGACTCATTATTTAGCGTGGAAATTCTTGGCATTCTGTGAAGTTGTTGTGGTTACCTCTGATTGTCTTTGGTAGCCATTTGTTCCACCAAGTCTTCTGCTGGAGAGCAAAGGAAATTATTTTTACAGCATCTCACAAAAGTGCTCCTCAGCCAGTCCTGGGAAAGACTGGCTAACTGCATATTTTTGTCTTTAATGTTTTTCAGTTATCAGAAGATAAACTGGATGTTATAAAACATTAACTGGATTTTGTTTAAAGTGTATTTAGTGACCCATTCTACCCTCACCTCTTACATATAAGAGTGCATTGCTTGCATTTAATTCCTAAATTAATGGCAGGAAGGGTTGAGAATTACAACTTTGGTTCCACTGATATGTTGGTTTTCTTTCTTCCCTCACAGCAAAAGCCTGGAGAAAAGCCTGTGCCAGGTAAAACTGAAATATTTTCACAAGACTTAAAAAATAGGCTCTGTATGCAGTATCTTTTAGTTGCCATGTAAGCTCTTGCTGCTGCTACTGTGAGGTGGTTTGGAATTCTGGCATTGCCTAATTGTGCAAAGTAATGGATAAGAGTGAAGACTTTGAGTTGATCATAGACAACCTCCAAACAGGAAAGGCATGAACTGTATCACTTCAATCTCTTCCACCTTTTAACTGATATAAGTATGAATTTATCCTCTGCTTATTATTCTTGCACCTTTGAAATTAATGTTGCCCTTGTGACATTAACAATATTTTCTAAATACTCTGGAGAGTGTTTTAGGAATGAACATAAGAGGTTTAACTTTCTTTTGCTGTTACATCTTTAGTGGATCAAATCAAAAAGGAACCAGAACCAGTCCCTGAAGCTGTCAAGACAGAGGAAAAAGAGACTGTAAAGAATGCTCAGAGTGCTGGTGCTAAAGGACCACCTGAAAAACGAATGAGACTCCAGTGAAGGAGAAGCTATTGCACATCTGGATGAGTCAGAACCTGGAAAACAGAAGATTCTTGCTCCCTTTTCTTTATATTTAGGCTCTTCCACTGAGACTGCTAATTCAGGGACTGAGATCCCTGCAACAGCTTTTTCTGTAGAAACCTCTCATGCAAATGTTAATGTCAGGATGTGAGCTGCCTCAAAGGAGCTGTTTTCAGTCTTCATCTTATTTTGAATGCTGACTTCTGAGAATGGTTTTTACATGGACATGTTCAGCAGCCTCCTGAAATCTTTACAAACTCCTGCATCCTTTGTGTCTAGGTTTCCTATGTAAAAAGAAAAAAAAACAACCTTTTATATATAAAAAGGAATTGGAATCTTGGCAAATAAAACTCCTGGCTGCTGGAATGCCTTTCTTAAATGTATACTTTTTTAGTAGCAAATATGTCATATGTGCTGGCAGCATTTTTTTTTTTTTGCTTGGACATTGGAATATATTGTTTTCTATTTTGAGGAGGAAAAGTTAGGTTACCCACTACAAATTGCTGTGCCTCTAGTGTGCTTGGGATAAAGATAAAAGATTTGCTAACTGGACCCTCAAATCCATGTAGTTAGATGTCAGAATGGTCTCACTTTCTAGGTATTCTTGGGAATGGGTTGTACTTAATGGTTTAGCTAATAGTTTTATTATAGAAGTGATTTCGGAGAGAGATTTATGGTGTAAAACAGGCTAAAATTTCTTGATGTTGCACACTCAGGGAAGCTGTTTATATTTCTAATTTTCCACTGTAACTCAAATATATCAATCACATCTTTTCCTCTGTGCTCCTGGCACTTCCTTGCTCCTTCATTAGACATGTGCCTTTTAGACTTGTGGAAGTTGGACAGTGGAAGAGAAACATCACTGACACCTATACACTTATTTAAGCATATTGCTTACATAAACTTTTTTTTTTTTCCTCAGAAAAATTAGAAATCAGCTGTTGAAAAGAAATTACTATTAGTTTGGTTTTGGTTTTTCACTGAAGTAATAGAGTGAACCTTGAAATAGTTTGCTTTCTTTCCACAACTGTTAACCTGTTTTTATGCAGTAAATTGTAGTTAGCAAGAAAAAGGTTTGTACACAGCAACCAAAATGTAGATAGGCAGAAAGACTATGCTTAGATACCTGTGTCAAATTTATCTTCAGGTTACAAGACACTCTTTTTCAGTAACTTAGCTCTCCAGTCAGAGGTGTTTATTACTGAATGATAGAAGGACCTGTCAGGGCTATTTATTACTGAATGATAGAAAGATCCATGTCATTTTTGTTGTATAATCCAAAGCTGTAATGTTAAAAGGTGCAGATATGCCAATAGCTGTTCTCAGTTAATGCAGATACAGATCTGAAATTCATATATTCATGTAGTTGACTGTGTATTAGGTTTATTTCATACCTGGATCAGGTTTGAACAGCCATTTCTCAAAATGTTGATAAAAATAGATAAGAAAATAGTGTGAACTATCAGATCAAGTGAAAATATAGAAAGCAGTTACTCTGGGATGCTCAAAACCAGACAAGGTGGTGTGAATATACTTAGAACAAAACGGTTTTGGTTCTTTCTTGTATTATAGAAATTCCTTTGAAAGCAAGTAGTGGAAGAAGCACAAAAGCCATTCCCTCATCCACCCCCATGAAGGAAATGCAGGGTTTCCAGAAATGAGACATGAATGGTGAGGCACCTCAGCAGTCCTTGCTGTGGATGGCCAAAATAAACTCCTTGGAAATGGCCATTAAATGAGCTGAGAACCTGTATGTAATTTGGAAAAAGTTACCAAGACACATGACAGACTGCACTTAATGAAGATCTAGGGTATTGGGCTTTGGTTGTATGTGGGTTTTTTGGTGGGGTTTTTTTTTCATTTGGTTTGGTTTTTTAATGGAGAAAATTATCTATTCATGCACCAAGGAAATATTTAACACTACTAGCAGAAGAAACCTTGCTTATTGCTGAAGGCACATACAGCTGTGGCAAAAAATGCATGCTGCAATATAATGTGAGCAAAATATTCTATCAGTCACTGGACTTCACCTGAAATAAAGTGTGTTGTGCAATTCAATGTCTGAAAAGGAATTTCCCTAAAGTAGAAGGGTTTGAATAAGGGCAGTAAAATGAGTAGGACAGAGTTTCTCCTATGATGGCACTGGGAAGACAAATACTAAGTCTTTATAAAACTGAGTAGTGAAACAAATAGCAAAGTAGAGGACTCTTGTTCCATCTTGTAGTACAAGAATAGAGGGACATGTAAATGAAAGTGAATTGGAGTTACATTTGGACTGAACCATTATACTCCATGCTCAGAATTTGAGCTGATCAGAGGTAAGGATGGAACATGAAGGGGCAGACTGTCCTCACATTTGTATCTCTCAGCAGCCTTTCTGTCTTCTGCAGAAATGTCTGGTGTTGGCTGGTGTCAAAGGGCATTAAAGAGGACGGATTCCTGGTCTGATCCCATCTGAGTTAAAGTGCCAGCATCTAAAATATTGAGAGGATAGCAAATGGCTTCCATTCATGAAACAAGCATTTGAATGTGATAAAGCTTTTCCAGGGAAATGATCTTTCCCTGAGCAAATTACATTTTAAAACAGTGAGGGATGTTACCAGTGTGTTGATTTCCTAGTAGCTGTCCAGTGCTGAAGGTTTGCCATATGGGGAACTGAAAGATCTGATCCTGTTACTCGCTGACCAGAATTTCTACAATCATTTCATCAGTTAAGGGAGCTGAGATATTAATTTACTGAAGTGACATTATGTCAGATATTACTGTTGAAATGTTAAGCAGATGTCTTGTAGTCAGTAATGTTTTTCAGTGCATGAGAATCTAAGCCTTTTCTCTCTTGGTGTAGAGTCTGACTGCGAAATCCGAAGTCCTTCCAAAGGACATTCAGTATTTGTAGCTTGCAGATGAAAGGGAAAGAAGCAAGCACTTCTGAAATTTGTTTGTGTGTCACTTTCTTCTGTGTAAAGGAGAGATTTGGATGAACAAGAGAACTATCTCTACTTTTTGCTCTTGTATAATAACCATTCAGACTTCAAAAGGGCTTTTCTTTGCATAAATCATGGAGTAGCAGGAGCTGAAAATTACCTGGAACTCTAACAGAAACAATTCTCCTCAGAGCCTGAAAGTACATATAAATGTTTGCATACCCATGAACAGCTATGTATATTTGTATGTACATGTGAGTAGGTGTACACATGCCAGCAAAAATCCAGCCAGATTGGAGGAGAGGGGTACTCTGGCTGCCCCAGTTTACTGTGTAAAGCTAATGGTGTCTCAGGTGCAGCAGAAATACTATCTTTGTCATCTTTTCATTAAGTAAGGTCTGACCAGGCTATATGTTGCTCTCACACATTCCTCTTTGCCACTCTGCCCCCATACTTCATATTTTGGTAGCTCTTTGCTAGGAAAGAAAGTTAGATGCCATCTGGTCAGTCATTACATTTTGTTTGCCAGAGTAAGCTGTTCTTGGAGCAAGAAGGGTATAGGCAATAGGAGGGACAAGGCAAAGGGGATAATTAGCTTTATACTAATACTTTGAGACCTGAGTATTTTCTAGTCTTAACTGTATAGCTATGTTTATATTAAAAGAGAAAGTAAGTAGTAGGCAACTTCATGTCAAGGGATGGAAGGGGTGGTAAGACATGACTCTTGCAAATTGGCAGTGATTTAGTAGGGTCTTTTGTATAACTGAAGGAGTGATCACAGAGCAGAAGTTTGCATTTAAAAACAGCACTACAGACTGCACGCAGATTATGTAACAGGATTTTTCCATTACTGTGGTCTCGGTTATATTTATTTCAAGAGACATAATCTGATGTAGTTCTCAATACTGAAATGCAAAACTGATAATTGAAAAATAGTGGACAAGCATTCAACAACTAGCTGCACATAAAAGACTTCACCAGAAACAGTTTCTATAATTTTAAAACCAATAGGAAAATAAATCTAACACTAAAATAGATAGGTCATGAGTTTGGATGGATATCCAGAAAGATCTTCCTAAATGGATCCTAATAGAAGCAGGCATCCTGTATTCATTCCCTTAATCTGAGGTAGTGTATGACAAGGTCTGTGCTGGCCATGCTTGCAAGGTACCAAACCACAGAATCTGAAGCACCTTTGGACAGTAGTTGGTAATCTCCACAGCTGTTAGTTCGGCCTGCCATGTGCACAGCATAAGATACCAGCCCTTTCAGGACCTGGGGCATAAGGCAGTAGAAGGCGGCTCTGAGCATTCTGCCAGCTGCTTCTTTCTTTCTTGCCCAGCCTCCAGAGGGGCAGTGCCTATCTCCAGTAGTTTGAAATGTCAGGTGTTGCTGCCTGTGCCAGGGTGATGGCCAGCAGACAGAAGCTGGTGACAAAAAGCAGGATTCCTGAGATCCATATGGGATGGTAGAAGGATACACCTCCTGCAGTTGAGAAAGATATGGGCCATAGCAGGTTTGACTTCATCCCAAACGTGCTTGCGGTGCTGAAAAGAGAGCTGTGAAGAGTTCCTAAAAGGTAACAGCTGTGGTTATGTTGAATCCCAGCACTATGTGCTAGAAAACCAGCGTGCGTATCTGTGTTGTGCAGGACATCTGTCTTACCACAACCCAGATCACCGTCTTATGGTTGTGTCTTACCAGAGCTGTACCTAAAATGGGGATGGTAGCCAGTGGTAGATGTACCTGTAAGTGTTCTCTCTCCAGTGCTATGAAATCAGAAGTATTTAGAGAGGACATGATGTGGGAAAATGGCTGCTGCATAAGTGCTGTCTGTAATTAAGGTGCATTGTTGTAGCTATGTAGCAGCTGTGGTGTAGACAGGGTTGAGGATTTTATACTTGGTACTATTAGTTTACATCTATATTATAGAATGTAGTGGAAGTGAATTCTCCCCTGGTTCTACCTTTTTTCTTGGAGGGTGTGTATGCTGTAGTAGGAACGTGCTAAGGTCACCACAGAGAGTATTTCTGTACTTACTCGTTTCTGACTCTAAGCCTTAGCCCGTTTCTGATGTCCACTCACAAATTATCCTGTAATAAAAACAGCAAAAAAAGCAACAACCAACCTTTTGAGATTTTAAAAGAGATTTTCCCACTTGTGGTCTACCCAAATTGCTCAACACAAACATCTGTGTCAAGGAGTGTGAGCTAAACTGGGGGTTGTCCTTGCTATGTCTGCTCAGAAGGAGAAATACTCATTAATTTGAAATGAAGATTATTAAAAGCTGGGAACGTGTTTGTGAGAGGCAAATTTACTGATTCCTTCTCACAGGAGTCTCTGTTCCGGCTCAAAGAGCAGGGTTGGCTGTGTGGAGGCGCCCGGGCAGCGCTCGGCGATGCCGCAGGTGCCGTTTCCCGGGGAGTAGGCCCGGCCGGCACGGCGGCAGTTGAAGCCTCGGGGCGGTTCCGCCCGGGCTGGGCCCTTCCAGGTTCTATCCCCGCTCGGGCGGGGGCGGCCGGTGCCGGCGGCCGCGATGGGGCCGCTGCCGGGGCTCCTGCTGCTGCTGCTGCTGCTGG